>NNCF01127195.1:392831-405947 GCA_002313205.1 Laupala kohalensis
TGTTTATATATTGGGCATAAGGTACTATTGCGCTAAGAATAAGGAATCTTGCCTTCTGCAAAGATGCCATTGAAGAGCTTAGTGAGCCAGAGTAGTGCAGTATCCTTCAATTTCTTCTACATATCAACCGGTATCTGGTTGGGGCCGATGGCCTTATGATATTCCATTTTTAATACGGCGTTCTTTGTTTCTAGAATTGATATGCGTTTTATGGGTCCTTCAGTTGGAGGTATAAAGGGAATTGTCTCGTTAGGGAATTCCTCATTCATTAGTTGTTCGTTCCCTCCATCTTCCGTTGATGTTTTTATTTGCTGTTAGTAGTCTGCCTTGGTTGTTTTAATGTATTTATTTGACTTAGTATCGAGAGCGGATCTGTAGCGTTGCCGGGCTATTTTATAGATAGTATTTTCATTTTCTGCATTTTCCAGTTTTTAATAAAATTCTTCCATAGATATTGCCCTGGTTTGAGCTACGGCCCCTTTTGCTATCTTCTTGAGACTCTTATACTCTATACTGTCTTCATCTAGATTCGATTTCTGCCACCTTTTGAATGCGTCTCTTAGCTTATATTAGGTCTTTAACGCTTTCATTCCACCAGGATGTTTTTTTGTTCTGGCGCAGTACTTCTCATGATACTCCCACAGTCTCTTTCGCTTTCTCGAGGTAAAGTTTCTCAAAATCAAACCACATCTCATTTACTGGTTTTTCAATTCCTATATCTTGTACCACGGAAGTGCGGACCCAGTCGAGGAGTTGTGTACCTTTGTATCTCTTTCCACTATACACTCCCTGTTCTATCTACGCGTGGTTATATTTAAATTTCAATTTATTGTCAAAAAAACAGTACAAACTGCGTATGACCGCGTGGAGAACAACAAATTAATTTTAATTAGGCTTAGGTAACCTCATAACTGAGACGAGGAGTCTATGTTGTGGTATGAATTCAACACCAGGAATCACTTTATAGTCTTTATATAAATTAAGACTATTTTTGTTGGCAAGGATGTAATCTATTTGCGAGTTGTGGTTTGAACATTTATAGGTAATAAGATGCTCTGGTTTCTTTTGGAAATATGTATTAATAATTTTTATGTAATGCTTAGTTGCAAAGTTCAGTATATCTTTGCCTCGCCCACTTGCACTACCGAATTCACATCCTCCATGTACGTCACTGCGGAGGTCGTTACTCTCCCCGACATGCTCATTTAGGTCTTCGCGCCTATATGAACGTATTCCCCTGGAGGTATGTTTTGAATAATTCCATCAAAGTCGCCCCAAAATTCCTGTTTACTATCCCAAGACTGTTAATTTTGTTAAAATGACAAATCATTTTACCTTTGTTTTAAATTGAAGGAACGAACTACAGCGTAAAAAAAAGGTTTAGTTGATTTATCTGCTTCTAAACGTACGAATTGTTACGTCCACTAATCCAGAGTTAAATCCAAGTTCATCATTCATTCTTTTATTATTTGTGTGTGACCAGGACCGACTCCGCAGAGTGTGAACTTGGGGATGGTGTAACAGTCTTGAACAGATTGTGTCCATCTTCTTCAGTATCATCTTCATTAAGTTATTCTCCATTTTCATTGAAATATTTTGATCGGAAATAGTGGAATATTCCACCGTTTGTGGGAAGTTTTCATCTGTTTACGTCAACAATACCGAAAATGAGAGAACTGAATTTTTTTATGGAATATTTTTAAATATCTTTTCTACGTGTTTGAAGTGCAACCAAAATACATGTAATAGTATAAATATAATTTTGAAGCTGCAAAAGAAATGTGAAAGACATATATAAGCAGAATAATACCAGAGCTTGTTATTTAAGCCAATACATTCATCATGCCAATCACCCGATAAATTGCCTTACTCACAACATTTTTACGTAGCACACCATTTCCAATTACAATGAACGAGATGAAAGATCGTCGATAATTTGTCGTATAGCATCATCTACTACCCCAAATGAGAGTATAATTGGCAGTTCTTTTAGGTCCGATGCAGCCAGAGACAAATATATTTCATTAGGAAGCAATTGCAGCACCGTATTGACACTCTGTCACATTGTGTCACGTAATATACGCATCCACCGTTAGTTCCATCGATCGCCGCAGCACCAGCTGTGGCAGCACCTGCGCAGCTTGCGTTCGTTGACGTTCGTGGCGCAGCAGAGAAACGCTGCCAACGGCTATGCATTATTAACAAGGGAGCACCATGAATAACTAGACACTGAACTAACGCCGTTTTCCCAAGCTCTAATATGAGGTCACCTTTTCAAGCAAGGTTCTCTATTCTTCCTCGTGTCCTTTCAATATTTCGTCTTTCTTTAACAAGTATGTTCTCCTCCTTTCACTGAAGTAGCCGAAATAAAAATATCATAATTTGGACATTTATTTTGTGTATTTTGTTGTTATTTTGGATGCTTATCTTCTGGCGTTACAGCTTTTGGACCTCCCATTCCTCCTTGAAAAACATTAGTGATTATTTGTCGAAATTTTTACACAAATAATGTTTAGCACATATATAAGTATTTGTGAGGCATATTTGCAGTGCAAAACCTATATTCGTACAAAATATAAAATTGCCCAGAAACCTTGAAAATTGTACCGCCGCCCCCTCAAAGAATAAAATGTCCCGGATCCACCACCGCCAACCAATAACTTGTATTTACTTCCGATTTTCTGTTACATTGTGTAACGAAGTTGTTCTTGGAACGCCAATTATCTTAAAGACAGATACGTTTAGGTACACATTCTCTTTTTTGTGTGCATGGTCTATTCATGAAAAACTGCGTTATTTAATTAATACTAGTATCACTTTAAAATTTAGAAATTTTCAAATAATCCTATATTTTGACGAAACACTGGAGAAGAACTATAATTCACTTTGGTACAGAAATATTAGCTATAATATTTTGAAATATTTTAGAAAGGTAGTAGTAAACTACCATTTGATCGATTATGGGCGATTGTATATCCTCTTTCTGTCTTTCTTCATTTTCCTGGTTTTCACGAAGTGCTAATGAACATGCATTGCGATTTTTGTTGGCTAGTCTCTTTCTGTGTTCAAGATCTTGTTGTTGTTTTTTCAACTTTACCGAGGCGACCAGGCTCGTCTGTCGAGACGCAGTGTGAAGTCGTTCACGTAAATTCGTTACAGATGAGATATGCGTAGTAGACTTGGTGGGATCCTTGGCTTCAGTTGTATCTATCTCGAGGGTGATCCAGGCGTGGCAGCATTCACATCGGAGGTTATCTTCAGTCTGAGGACGTCATGGATGGGAATGCCATAGCAATTAGCTGAAAGCCAGATTACCTCCAAGCATCCTGCTTCTCAACAGAGACATCGCTAACCCTTGACATCCTGAGACACTTGACATCCTTGCAAACCCATGATACATCAATAATGCTACTTGTAAACACCAAACAGAGAATATCTTATTGTCTTTCAAAACATCCATAATGACATCCCTCCTGGACCGGTTTTTCTCCCTTCTTCTCTCGTGGGTTATACTCTATGGCCTAGGAGCAGCGGTGTCATTAATTGTGTTGTAACTACTAATCTCGAATTAGAGTTATTTTAATAGGTACGATTTATAAAATATAGTATTTTCTGAATAACTTAAAGATTTGATGACAATAACACAAATTTGTGAAATACCTGTTTTGTATTCTCTTGATATTATAACACATGGCTAACTATTTTTATTCTCTCCTTAGGAGTGTGCTGAAATGTTAAATCCTTCTCTCCCCCTTGTGCCCTTGATCAGAATTGATGGGATGGACCCTTGCTTGCTTCGGGAGAATAAAGTAGTTTATTGTCCTCCACGTGGTCATACGCAGTTTGTAACTGCATTTTTGACAGTAAATTTTTTATTATTATTATTATTATTATTGTTATGACAATACATGAGGGCTCTGTATCATCATGTATTTGTAGTGGTTTCCTTTAATGGAATGTTAAAATTGGCTAATAATAATAATAATAATAATAATAATAATAATGCAAGAATAAAATTGACATTGTATATCTCTTCACCATGTTTTGTTTTCTCTTTTATTTCAGAATAAAATATAGAAAGAAATTAGAACGTAATTGACGATGTTCTAATTATTACTACTTTTTTTTTCATTTTCTATGATCACATGTTGCCAAGACGAGATTGGTGAAAAAATTTGTACTATCTGTATTACGGAAGAAGCCTAAAATATTACACATAGACTAAAAATTCGTATTCCAAGAAGAAAAGTATCGCTGATATAATGCAGTATTTCTTAGAAATCAGAAAAGCCCATAATATATGAATGTAGTTTTTATGAGCGATTCAATGTTATACGTAATATAAAGATATTCTGGGAAAAATAAATATTTTTATGATGAAATATTAATTTCATTTTTTGTACTCTATTGCAATAATATTCACATAACTTACAACATATCGATTTCATGTACTTTGCGTTCATATTTGTTTTCTAAAAAGTGATTTACATAAACTGTTTTTATCCCAAATACGTTCTATGAATTAGATAAAAGTTAGGTCAGTTCCCAAGAAAATATATACACAAATGTACATACATTTTCAGAAATGAGTATACAATTCATCATATTGGCAGTAAATAAATTACACAAACACTGTTCTTTATTCGTGTAGCTTATGTGATGGAATCTCTTATCTTCCCTAATACTCGGGTATATATCAAGGGCAATTTATTGCAATGAAATTTAAATTACCAATATTTTTGTTACAAACGAATAGCCATTCGTAGTAATCATAGACAGTATACAGGGGGGGGGGACTCGTGTGTTTCAACGAGCATGGAGAAGGTAAAAATGAATAAGATTCTTTTTTGGACACGCTTCAGATTCACAAACTTACATTTATTACAAATAACATATATACATATATTTTCCTAAGTCTACAAAAGCAGAATTACAGAGTTGATCCTGGTTTTTGCAATATTGAAGTCAGTTGTTGTGGGCAGCTGACGCTCCGAGGAGAACAACACTTCCTACGGAGTTTCAATACATTTAAACATAAACGACAGTTAATTAAATATCCCCTTTAGTACCCCTTTCCCAATTTAAACAGAATTACGAATGGTTAAGAACAAAGTTGAAGTGCGATTGTAAGTAATCTGCACGTAATAACAGAAAAAGCCCTTGGACTCAAGTTTTTGAGTACATCCCCCCGACATCAACTAATAGTTGCATACAAAAAATTCCTGCTACTTACTTTACAATAGGTTATAAAAACCATATAATTAGTGCAGGATTTATGATCCATCAGATTAATATCTGATGTAGTCCTCCTTTTACGAGGAATATTAATAGTACTTTGGAATTGCTTCCTTGTCGTACTTAGTGAAGAATTATAGTTGCACGTTGGAATAGTTTCCTTATCGTACTGCTTTTCCGGCTGCCTGCGGATGTCTGGCCGAGGTCTGCTGTCGGAATGTTGAGTTGTTCCAGTTGGCCTTGTAGCTTTGGTGAGCATGTGGCTGTAACTAGAAAATACTTATGAACATCTGTATTCGAAGTCGCTTTGCTATGAGCGTCGCACTATTCACTGTATAGCACAACAGGCAAATGATTTCTATAAAGGAATCATGGTCCAAAATGTAGACTTGATCAGGTTTCAGAGTGTCATCACCATACGAAGACGCACTCGCGGAGTAACATCGAACACGACGAATGGATAATTGGACGTTGAGCGTAGCCGTATATATAGCAGTACACAGAACGTGCATATGGAGTGCGTTCAATGATCCTATGTCAAGGAACGTACATAGTGAGTGTGTTCAATGATTCTATATCATGGAACGTGCAAGGTACTTGCACAGAGCGTCTATATACAAAGAATGTTTATATAGACACATAATATTTATAAACAAACAATAAATAACACAATTCTCATGAAATATAAATAATAACAAAGTACATAATAAATGAGAATGTGTAAATAAACCCCTTACAAACGTTTGGTTTGTAACAATTTTTATAATATGTGATATCAAACGAATAAATATCAGTTTAATTACAGTAGAGAATGCATCTCAATGGAAAACGCAGTTGGATAGCTCAATGCATGTTAGAAAATGTTTGAATCACGGAGTTCCCAAATAGAAGAGAACTCAATTTTCTAGTTAAATACTGTGAACAAATGAGCGGAAAACTAATCCCGGCCAAAATTAGCGAGTAATTTTGTCAATTCTAGCTTAACTGGTTCTAATTAAAAGTATGTGTGGGTCAAATTCATTAATATAACCTGTTTTAGAGATACGGAGTGCGTAAAAAATACAAATTTGCTTAACAACAGAATCAAAATAGTTTCTTCTCTCTAACAAATATATGATAAATACGTAACATGAGAAATTATGTTTTGAACGACCAAGTGAAGAAACAAAATACAATTATACAATATTTATAAAATTTCAACAAACTAAAAAATCAAAGAACACTGAGAATAGTGAAACATTTCGAAAAATTTCATTTGGATGGAAATGACACTCCTCTCGCCAATGGCGAATACTTCCGAGGTAAGACTACTATCCCATTCATTATACTTTCAGAAACCCTTCAACAGTTTAAGATGTTGCACTGCTTTTTATCGTTCATATTCAATAAATATTATATCATTATATTCGTCCCTACCTGTGCTTCAAGTCATTGCTGAAAATACGCAGTTTCATTGAAAGAATAAAATTATCAATATATCTCCAGCTAAACAAGCAACAATTCTAACATATCAATTGATTATAGCGGTCACCACGAATGATTGCACGTGAATTCAGATGCGCAGTAGCATAGCTAACTAACATTTCCAGACGTGCTGTACTTGCCAACACTGCAGTAGTCCGGAATTACTTAGAATTCATTCGTCTAGTCGACGCTAGTACAGTCGTCAGTGGTTCTCATAGGAGTGCTTGGTTAGTTGTTCGCGGTGTTGCCAAGTTGTTACACGCCAGTAGCCGTTGGAAGAACATGGGACGGGTGAATAGCATCATTTCTCTCCTGATCGCCACAGTTAACAAGCGATTCAGTAAATTTCTTAGATATTTTACTTTATACAGAAAAAGAAATATCGACAATTATTGTTCTAAACATAACATAAGACTTTACATGTTCGAATCCCAGGGGATGCAATGTTTTGTTAAAGCAAGCCGGAGACTTAGTTTTCCAAGTGGACACATCGGCTTAGTCATATCTGAACGTCGCCAAAAGCTTGAAATTGCTCCATGTATTCAACATTTATGGTGGGATGCATAAATAGAACCTTCCAAGCCCCATTTCACCCCTTCGGGGTGGATTAACGATTTCACCATTCTTGGCGGATGTCTTTATATAAGGAACCTACCTGCCAAATTTCAAGTTCGTTGGTTCTATAGTTCCTGAGATTTCGTGATTAATCAGTCAGTCAGTCAGCAAGTGGTATTTCGCTTTTATATATTTAGTTATACATTTTCTATGATCCATTGTTACCAAGACTAGTTTGGTGAGAAATTTTGTACTACCTTTATTATGCAAGATGCCGTTGTGTGTCTAAAGAACTAAAGCATTATCGATAAGCTGTAAATTTGTATTCCAAAAAGAAACTTAATCCATATAGAATGCAGTATTTCTCAGTAATCAGAAAAACCCACAAATATGTATGTAGTATAATTAGCAATTCACTATTTATATATATATATATATATATATATATATATATATATATATATATATATATATATATATATATATATATATATANATATATATATAGGTGTGTGTGTGTAATGCAATGGATTAAGATAATGCACCGCCAATATTCTGGGAAAAAATAAAGTTTTTTAGTTGAAACAAACTAAAAAAAATGTACACAATATTTATTTCATTAATTACACATGCTACGACATTTCGATTTCGTATTCTTTTCTTATATTTTTGTGTTCTAAAACATTATTTACATAAACAATTCTAATAACCGATTGAATCTTTACTGTATGTGGTTTGGTTGGCAATAAAAAAATCAATAATATATTTTGACATACAAATGATAAGAAAGTTTGTTTCACATTTATTTTATTTTAAAATTTTAGATAAAACATAATGTATGTTGTATGAGTAAAATAGTTGGTGTAAAGTCAGAGTCTGATCTAGGGTAAATGTACTCAATCCAAGTGTTGAATGTCACATTTATATGTAATTTACGAGATTTCTCTTCTGAAAAGTTGGAAGGAGAAATATAACAATGTTTAAAGAGTTTTATTTTAAGAGTTGACTAACAATGCGTCGTAAAAGATATCGCTTCACATAAGAAATTTGTCAACGATTCAAAAGTATCTCCGTCATCGTCTGCTCGGTTATGTGCCATTTACGGAGTCAATTATTAATAGCGCTATGTCACGGTCTATCGTAGCGAAATTTATACTCAAATATCTTTATCCGTTTAGAAAATATTTGAGAAGTTAATTATTATTTACTCACTCGATAGTTACGAATATTCTTTTTAATATTATACTTCGAATACACGTCTGAGTATCCACCTTAAGAAATCAGAAGTCTATCCATCTTGGACAATACGAAAGAGGTGTAAAGTTATGAATCGATTATTTGGCCAACTATTAATTATGTCTCAGGACACGAACTTTCCCAAAAGAACTGATGGCAGCAGAGTGTCGCGTACAAGAAGCACGACGTTTCTGAAAACTTATGGCGGAGCTGTGATAAAACTTTCATGTTCTATCTGCATACTGATTAGAGGGTCGCTTCATCAAAGGACGGACGGACGTTTCACGGATACCAAACGTCAGGTTGTGGCTTATTTCTGCGGAAAGGTGGCACGAAGAAGAGATAAATATATAGATATTAAGTTGCATTTAAAATTAAAAGAAAAAATTACGAATTGACTAAAAGATGAAAACGTTTTACGTTAATGTGAGCAATAAATAAATAAATTTATTGTCAAAAAACAGTACAAACTGCGTGGAGGACACTAAACTAATTTACTCTCTGGAAGGAAGCAAGCGAGGGACCATCCCATCAATTCCGATCAAGGGCCCTAAGGCAGAGGCGGATACAAAAATTTCAGCAAAAGTTCCTAGATAAGATAAAAAGTTAGCTGCGAGTTATAATACTAATAGAATGTCAATATGTTTGTAATTTAACGCAAAATTTTACATGTACAAGTTATTATCGATTTATAGATAATTCTGAGTATAGTGTTTAAAAATCATAAGAGTTGAAAAAACACTAAATTCACGATTTATTGTTAGAATAAACACGCCCCTAGACAAAGCCTAGAGAATCTGTATGATAAATCCGCCTCTACCCGAAGGAAAATACAATACACATGTAATTTGTTTAATAACATGTTTCACCAATTAAAAGATAGATTTTGGGGATTAAAGCATTGCGAACAAAAACAAAATAGATATCTAATTATTCTGTAAAAACTAAAATTGTAGAAGGGTTCATTGGATTTAGAAGACGTAATAAAATTTGTATAACTTTTGGAACATTCGTTTTAGTAATATACGTTAAAGTATGTAGTTTTTCTTCAGAAATACGCCTTGTCACAAGGTATACTGCTGTTATGGTGTCCGGTGTGACATCAAATGGTGTTCTATTAAGGGAATTGATAGTCGCACGGTACCACACTCAAGAAGTCCCTGATCCAGTAGAGCTAGAGTTTTATTTAAGCAGGATAGCGCTCTTCCTCGTATAAGGCGCGCAACGTCACTCTCCCGCTCTCGCCAGTCAGCCACTAACCTAACCTACAAACTAAGACTGGGTCTGTTTATGGGGTGAGATGGTCACAGTTTCCACGAAAACGGCTTCACCTCGTCTTCGTACTTCGGTAATCTGCGGGGAAATCCGGAAGGAATGTGTCGGATTAGTAGTAATAGTTTTTATTTTCCTCCTCTTTCACCCCCGCACCGTCACTTTTGGCTCGGTAGCCGGAGCGCGAGTTATGTTGCGCCGTTTATACCACTGACGCCGTCGCCTCCCGAGTGTGCATTACAGCTGTGGAGACTCTGCTGTTCAGACATTTTCCAGATATTGGACCGTTAGCCAAGTGAACAATCTGTGGATTCCATGTTCTTTGTGCCTATTGAGTGACATCTCTCGATTGTTGAGCTTCCATGGACAATTTCTTCAAATCTCATAGGTCCATTCAAAATTTACGCCTTTGTGTTTAAAACAAGTGGAAGAAATGGTTGGACTTAATTAATTACAGACTCGTTTCGAAATTATATTGTAATCCACGAGGCTGCACTTCCCCGCCTGAACAATTTACACCAACTTGGCATTACGTAATATCTACGTCATCGACCCAGGTATACAATCGATACGGTCAATTTGTGACGTCACGACGTCACTTTATCGAGCGACAGATCGATCGATCGCGCCGACAGCGCGCAATGAACAAGTTAGCCACGGACGAGCGACCGTCCTCACTTGCTATCAGTCAACATACCACATCACCTCATCATCATCACGACATGTCGGCTCTCTCTGCAAACCTCGCCCGAAGAGTCAACCTGGGGAAATTAATCCCAACCTGGAGATTATCTCGTAAGGGTATCGACACGCCGTTGACAAGCTGTCTGCAATTCAACTTCAACAGCACATCAACTCAAAACCATCACCTCGACATCGACCCAACGCCATCCGAGCTGAATCTTTGAAGGAATGGATCGTCTCAGTTCACCTGAACTTCAGTTTTGTATATTTTCATTACTTTCAACTTTCATGTTTCATGTCATTAAATTGTTTGTTGGCAGTCCAGGGTTTAAACGCACCTCATCTACCTTCCTCGTGTTCCGCAATTTGCCTACATGTACTAGAGAATTCAAATAAAATTGTCTGTACATCTCCCACCGCCAACTTCATCACATTCCTATTGAGATTATATGGGATACTATGTAGCGTAAGATCAGGAACCCATCTCCACCAACATACCCACAGAAACTGCGTGCTAAGATACAAGCAAAATGGAGAAGGCTACCGCAGGGTTTTTTCTCCTACATGTTGCGCCTACATTTTCTGTTAAATTAAAATTATATATTTCAAAATTTTCCAATATTAAAAATTAATACTTAAATATTTATTAAACGTTGCCTTGAGAGTCAAGTTATAATATTATAAATTCCTTTCTCGTAATTATATCTCTGAGATAGTTTACTATCTTGAAATCATCGCTGAGTGAAGCCTACCTGAATTATTATTAACTGGGTTGTAAATTCAAGCTTCACAGTTTTTCCCCATATTAATATCAACAAATTTCTGTATGAAAATAAGAAAACTTGTTTATTTGAGTGTAGGTGTAAACATTTCGATACAGGAATCGTCACAGTAGCTCAATGATTGACAGTTGACTGACGTTGAATGGGAAGTCACAGTGTATCCGTTTTCATTTGTTTGTGTTCTCTCCGCATGAAATTCCATTACGCTTTTTATACCAAGCAATTTATTTTGTCCAGAATAGAACTCGTTACGTAATTCTAAAAAATGAAATACAATAGACAATAGAAAATCAAAAACATTCATTGTTTCACGAGATATTAAAAGTTTTGATGAGGAAATTAATCTTTATAATTTCATATTACTTCTGAAATACATTGATATCTCTACATTCACTGATTAGGAAAAAATTTGATTGGATTACCAACACGAGAAAAAAAATTCCCACGTAGATCATGACAAATATTATGCTTCCAGATATAAAATATCTTCTTCTACACTTTTTTGAGGGGAAAAGTGTTCACAACCCATCATAACTTCGGATTCTTTGATCACTCTTTCATCACAAAATACTGTGAACTTCAAAAACGACGGAGTCGCTCTTGAGGGGTAGAAAAACCAGAAAAAGTGGAAACTTAGATGCATACGAAAAATAAGTGCTCGCTTAATATCATCTATAAATAACATTGTGACAAATCACGAAATCACTGAAACTACAATGCCTTGAAATTTGGCAGGGAGATTAATTTTAGGATGAAAACATTCATCCTAAAACAAGTAAGCATTTTACGAAAACCTCTAATAGGGTGAAATGGGGGTTGGAATGTTATATGTACATATTCCACCAAAACTCTAGAGTGTCTTGAGCAATTTTCAACCAAACTTGATATATAGATGACTGACTTAAACAACAACCATTGTGCGGGTAAGACAATCATTGTAAGAGAAGCTAGGGAAGAGGGTAACATGTAGAAATAATGGAAATATCTGATATTAGATTCGAAACCATTCTTTTTGCTGCCATTGGGATATAGAAGTACATTCTCAATTTTTTTTGTTCACAATCAGCCCACATTAGAGATGGTACAACCTAGGATCCATGGGGTGGGGGTGGGAACGGGGGAAAGGTAATAATAATAAAAAACGACCGATATTGATGTTGAATACACCTTTCTTTAAGACGCAGAAGAGCAGAGTCCCACTCTCGATGCCACTTCAGTCCACGATCACCCCATATGAGGAAATGTACTCCCTTTGGGAAGGGAATGAAATATAAAATAAACAAAACTGACCGATATTAGAAGTGATATCATAGGTACTGATGACACTTAAACATGCCACATTAGTAATATAATTCCCGAAGAGTCCCAAGTATACAATAAGTCCGTATAAACCCCATCCCCCAAGGGAAGGGGTTGCCATGAAAAAGTTCTCGAAATGACAGATACCATTACCAAAGTAATGGAAAACGACAGACAGGTACTAAACTTAAACAACCAGATGAAAGCCATGTGGAATATTGTTAAAAATTACACATCAACTTCTGAAAATCGCGAAGAAAATGTTTCTCTTCTAGACGATGGCAAAATCGTATCAAATCTTCAGGACATCGCAAATTTGTTTAATTCTTACTTCTCAGAAGTAGGTAATATAACGAACTCAATATGTCCAAATCAATGTCCTCCAATTATATCCACCCATGTACCCAATTCTATGTTCACTTCCGAAACTAACGCCAGTGAAGTCACGAGAATCATTAGAAAGCAAATTTTCAACAGGCATAGATAATATACCCAAGTTTATTGTTAAACTTTCGTCCGCTATATTAAATCCACTCATAAATATTTTTAATAGTTCTTTATCGGAAGGGGTGTTTCCTAAAATATTTAA
>NNCF01127195.1:407473-423836 GCA_002313205.1 Laupala kohalensis
GTCTTGTACTTTATCACGCCATTGCTGTAGTACTTTTTAAATAACTTATAACAATTTCGAAAACTATTTTCTTGCATGATTGTGTTGTCTTATGGCTCATATTAATTTAGTTTTATGTGTACTCAACTTTGGCACGGTTGTGTGCATTAATTCTGTAGCCCCATCCTGGCCCGGGTTTTTCTCCGTTTTTCCTTCGGGTAGAGGCGGACTTCTTATGCAGGTTCTCTAGGCTTTGTCTAGGGGGGTGTTTATTGTAACAGTATATCGTGAATTTAGTGGATTTCAATTCTTATGATTTTTAAACACTATACTCAGAATAATCAATAGTTTGATAATAATTTGTGCATGCAAATTTTATGCGTTAAATTACAAACATATTGACATTCTGTTAGTAATATAACTTGTATTTAACTTTTTATCTTATCTAGGAATTTTTGCTTAAATTTTTTTGAATCCGCCTCTGCCTTAGGACCCTTGATCGGAACTGATGGGATGGTCCCTTGCTTGCTTCCGGAGAGTAAATTAGTTTATTGTCCTCCAAGTGGTCATACGCAGTTTGTGACTGCGTTTTTGACACAAAAAACCCCCAATAAGAATCCCTTAATTTTCGACGTCGCTGTAGTGAAATACCCATCTTGCTCAAGTCTACATTAAGCACACAGAGAAGAAGATGTTACTAAAGCCCCTTGGGGAGAAATGGGATTATGGGTAAAAAGAAAAGAAAACTATCTTTGAAATATAAAAAATGAAAATTGCATCGGATCTGTAGTTTAAAGATTGAGATTTTAAAACTAATATTGCCATTAAGTTCAGGTGAGATTACATTGGGGTACGGTATCCTTAGAGTTAGGGATGGGAAGGATTAGACGTAAATATACAAGTAAAAAGACCGATCATATGGTCCAGTCCGTGGTTTTTCCGTATTCTGAGATGAATAATTGTATTCGCCATGCAATTATGTAACCTTTAGACCACATGAGGAGCATACACCAATAGAGGTGTAGGTTGGGAAGAGAGTGAAGGAATATATTATCGAAAATGAGAAGATTGTACAAACATTCACCCCAAGAGAGTGAAAAGGGAAATTGGTGTGTTCTGAAAACTTTTTTTCTCAATTACATCAGTGAAAATTAGGAACTGAGAATATACACCAATATGATTAAACCTCCAATTCTAACGGATAACATTCTCACTGGATATTGAGAAGTAAAGAAAAGGAGACCTGTGACAACATTGACGTAAGCGAAGCCGCGGGGAGTCATCTATCGCGTCTACTTATTGGTTTTTCTCTGTATCTCACGTATAAAAAGACTGTAAGAAACTTTGAATGTCCATTATACAAGTTTATATTTATCTTAAGAGTTTGTAGAATTTGTGAAAGTACACTACGCCTACAGAATTTGTTGAGCACAGAGCAGGTATCTCTAAACTTTTTTTATTGATGAAAAAACTGGAAAGAATTNACTACGCCTACAGAATTTGTTGAGCACAGAGCAGGTATCTCTAAACCTTATTTTATTGATGAAAAAACTGGAAAGAATTAGAAGATAGAAGGGACGAATACGTATATTACCACCACTTGTACTATAACACAAGACTTATTAGATAAATAGGTATGCATTAAAAACATTAAGAGGTATGTATTCCTGACTACCAAGACATAAATGTTAACTAATAAGTTAACTAACTATATAAAACAAAGTACGAACTAAATTAAACAAAAATTTGAAAATAAACATTTATTTATTAAAGAACAGGTTTGGAAGAAACATTATTTATCAATATATATTAACACGTAATTCTTTGGCTTCCTTCTGTAGATGTGAGGTGTGGGAAGTTGCTTTTGATCAACAATATCCGTCCACTGTGGATCGAACAATGATACTCTGACACGAGAATAGATTTCCGTGCTCATGAGATTGTCTGTCCATATCCCTTCGTGAGCCAGATCTGGTCCACTGGTCGTAGTTTGGAAACTCCTGTTCTAGAGTACTGTATGTATCGATCATTCCAATTAAAAATTTCACCCGTCAATCATTAACGAATATTTGAGCGATTTTCGAGAAAGCACTTTGCGGGTAATAGCAGTTCATTGAGCATGTGCGTCGTGTGGGAGGGGGTGTTGATTCTCCGTATATAACCAAAAAATAATTTTACTTTTCTTGTATTTTATTTTACGAACTTCGTGAAAATGTGTGAAAGGCTAGTAAGAGACAAATTCAAAATCCCGGGGAGTAATATCATGAAGAATACATTCTATTTAAATGTTAATTGATGCATTCATTGGATAGTTGAGTTTCAAAGAGCATTTATAAGCATATGAGACATTAGCTTTTTAGCCTACATTTGGTGTCAGATAATAATACTAATAATTAGTGTGTGGGTCTCGGTCGATAATTTTGGCATCTTCATCTTTTACGCACCCTATGGGCGAAAACCATATGTCAATGTCGACGTTCCGTCTTTCACTACCAAATGGCAATGTAAACCGATTCTCTACTTGAGTGCGTTTTTTACCGATAATTAATTTTATTCGAGAGCGTCAAACGGTGCACAGAGGATCTTCTACATGCACATAATCATATAACATGTGATGTGTGGATTTTCACGCTCGAAAAAATCGCGAAAAAGCATTGGGGTTTAAGAGGCTACAACGATAACGACTAAGCCATCGGCGACACTGTCGCAGTTTTACGTAATAAACTTCAAGAATTTATTTTCCAGTAATGGCACATTTTTGCATTCATTACTGCCCTTACTTGTTAATTTCTTGCAATTTGATGTCACTGCACTCCTTTTAACTCCGAACACACAGATATATTATGATATTCTAACAAGAATAAAAAGCTGTTAAAGAAGGTAAAAATTGTTTTCATATTTGGTTTTAATTACAGATTACGACTAGACATCCGCAACCTGTGATGAAATATTGGCCTAATATTTACTTTTTAAAATGTTTTTTTTCTTTCATAATTTTAATAAAATATTTTACTATTTAAAAGTAATAAAGAAGTCATTAAATATCATTAAATATCGTATTTGATGATCCAGAAGACCTACTATATTTGAATCGAATTGATGATGTCGTGTCAGAATTGCTTCTGGAGTAGACGCCTTCTAACAGCATTTTCTGCTTTGGGGACACCGCGTTGAGGCTCCTCTGTGCCCTGCTCGTTGCACACGACTACCACCTGTTTTCAGACGGCCTCCTAGTGACGGGGATGACAAGAATGACACGGAAATGAGGTGAAATGATGATGAGTGAATGTTGTGAGGGAATGAATGGCAGTGGAAATGGGAGTTCCACGAGAAAAACGTCGCTTCGTCCACCATCGTGAATTCTACATGGATCAAACGGGGTTTGAACGAGCATCACCAGAGGTGGAAGGCGAGTACTCTAGGTACTACGACTAAATCGATTTCATTACGCAATACAACTTCAGAATGAAAATTGGTTTCATTCATTCATAATGGATAAAACATTTTCTTTTAAAGAATGCCACACAAGAAATTATACGATGGATTAACCACAATTCTTTGTGACACAATTTTGTTTCTTCCTCAAGAGCAGGCTAAGGAAACAGGATAGGGCGAAAAGATCTTAAGTTTGTAGTAGTTCGTAGAACATTTCGTCCAGACAGCGCCATCAGCTGTATTTGCGGTTCTGCTCAATAGATGTCAGCAGGTTCGTATTGGGTGAGGTTTCTTGCGCTCCTATTGACTTGTTATTACTCGCAACTAGTCAAGTTGAACTCAGTTGAATTGAAATCATGAAATTGTGGAGCAAGATGAAGTATTTTGAAGTTGTGACGAACAGTGAGTTCGAGTTTTGAATCATTTTTAATAGTGGAGTTCGAAGCGTGCTATAATTTGCGTCCGTTACTTAAATCTGTTCGTGGCTTACGAAAACTGATGTGTTAGTTCTTTAAGTAATACCACAATGTCTTGTAGATATCTCTAGGGGATACAACAGTTCTGGCAGCGCTCCAGACATTTTTTTTTCCATGCAAAAAGTAATAATACCTTTTAAGTATTTCAGTAATTTGATGTTCTGAGTAATTGGCACATAACATGTTGGTAGACGTTAATGAGCTTGTACACATTGACTGTGTATATTGTTGTATACTAATAAAAGTAGCATTCTCTTTTAGGTGACAATACGTGAATTAGATTTATCGGTCCTATAGTGCCGCTTACTTTTCATTCAAGAGTGTGTTATGTGCATTTTTTCCCAAAGACTTCGACGGTAGGTAAAATTATCTCTCAGGTATTTTTTGTGATCAATAAATTATAATGAATATTGGTGAATTAAGTTACTGTATGTGAGCTGATTTTCACAATAAGTATGTTGACTGATATTCTATTCTTGTTGTGTTTTCCTGATGTAGCGATGGCCTAAAGTGTGGTCTCATTGATTTTCGACAGTCTCTACTTGGGAATATAAACATAACAAACTTAACAATGGATAGTATCGAAGTTTGAGGAGTGGCTAAGGTTACGTAGGATGCAGTTCTTTAACTAAACACAAATGCTATTGAATTTGCATCTAAAAACAAAAATTTTAAGAAATAGTACCTAGTTAAAATGTAAAACTCTGTTTCTGTGTGAAACGTTTATTTGTAATTATACCTGACATGTGACAGTTAGTTACGAATAACTAGAGAGAAATTGATGTTTGCATATTATTTAAGGTTATTGTACCTGTGATTAATTTTATTATTGATAAATGTGTATGTTAAATATTGAAAGAGTCAACATGATTTGTGTCGGTAATAAAGTGAAGCATTTTTTACATGTATTTGTTAAATGAGGAGATGTGTGTGTACATAGACAAGATTCGTTTCTCATGTAGCGACTTCTTTATAACTTAATGTAATCCAATTATTTTTACGTATCATTATTTGAACCTTTTTTAAATTGAATTTTTATGAATATGTTTAATACTTGAACTGTCTTATTTCCTCTTGGTAACTTGGTAGAGTTTCATTTCAACACATGAGCCGGATAAAGAAAAAAATATTATTATTGTGCTTTTCAAAAATTCTGAGTTTTACTAAGAAATGTAGATAATCAATGAGGGCATTTGAAAATATTTCTTTAAATTCTTAGCGTGAGTCGACCATCTAGCTTTGTACTCTTGTGTGGGTGTCTTGGTAGTGAAGTGTTCGAATACGTTCAAGTACGAGATGTAGTGTGTAGAAGAGTTACATTTTTCTTTGAGCCACCTTTTTTATGTTTTAATGTAAACTTGTATTTTTTTAAATTTTATTTCCACTTTGTTTATTTACTACTTGATGTATTGTGACTTCTTTTGGTTTTCTGAAACTTCATGTTATTTAATTTTACTCTCACTTTGTTAATTTGCTACTTGAGTTACAGTATATTGTGGTGTTTGCAACTTGACAATGTTTTTTAAACCATGAGACGGATAAATCTAGTCACGTTATCCTATGGATATATAAACTGTTTTACGGTAATCTCTTCTTTAAAATCAACATTTTCATTGGTACAAATTATGTGAATTTCGTATTGTGAAGTCGGTCTTCTCGCAGACATTCTCAGGTTGACAGACCTCTCCCATTTCCTTCATGGATTGATATTCAACCTGTAGAATGGAAAATCTTGAGACTGTTCTGCTCTCATTTGATTCTTTGATAACAATGTAAAAGCTGAAAGATTTGTTTACTTTTGGACTTCAACTAAATAATAGTAAATCTTGCATTATCTTTTTGTCAATCACTTCATCATCACTCAAACAATAACATATATGGAAAATGTTACACCCTGTGCAAAGGAGCAGAGTGATTTATACTCCACTGTAGCTCAAAACGAAGTTATCATTCCACAGACTGCTTTCTATACAACAAGTGAAGATGACATATCTGCACAAAGTTGAAACAATTGAACCACATTTATGGATTTATATGCTTCCTTTGTTTCTCATGTGACTTGCTTTATCAGTCTCATTTATTTAATTATTCCTCTAAATAGTTGGTGGATATACATAAATGAGTTCCTTTTTTGCTAGTATTTTGTATGAAGGATTGTATATTTCCTGTGACAACGATATTGCATGTGACTATGTCGTGTAATATTATTATAAATAAATAGAATTAAGAACAAGTATGTATTTTCTTTGTATATATTTCCTGTCAATTGTGTCCTGTTTTCATTTTCTGTTTAAAATGTGTAGTAAAATATTTGAGTTATACATTGTGTTAACTATTCACAAATGTTCATTTTGTCAGGGAAAGTATTTTCAGCTAATCACAATATGAAATGAGGTAGCATTAGAACGTTGGTGGGGGGTACAGTACCTAGAAGGGGAGGGGAAGGAAATCGGGAACTGTCACGCTCCCTGGCGGTCGCCTGTAGGACTAGTCTCGAAAGTAGTTGGTACAAAATTTCGTTTGGAGCTCTGATACCAGTAATAAGCCGTTAACACGGGAGAAGGCGATCTGGTATATAGTTTGTGCTGAAGAGATATCTACTACATCAAATGAGGATACAAAACAAAAACTTCTTTTGCTCAAATATCTCTATCAACTTCACAATTATTTCATAGCCCTATAGATTCATTTTAAGGACATTCTAAATACTTTTTGAAGTTTTTATTATGCCTAAAATTTCATTTTTTTGCTTTATAAATAACTATAGAATTTATTATGGTCAATATGCGAATGGTATAAACAATTCATTTAAATTTTAGAGCCCTCGAAGATTCATATACAAAACAAATCAACTTACGTTTTTTCGATTTTCTGTATTACAGTAGTAAACGTCAATTTCGTAACAATTAACAAAAGAGCAACACCTCGCGATAAGAACAGAGAACGGATCCACGCAGGGAGCGGAAGAGATGTAACCGTTCTGCGAAAGAGCGAGAACATTTCGACAGACGAGAATATAACAAAAACCAATTAACGCGGACTTCGGCAGAAGCTGTACAAAGCGCCACAGAGAATAATGGATGAGTTTTTAAACAATGGGTCGCGCGTGCTATAATGGAAGCAATCAAACCGCTTGTCAGCCCGTGGTAATGAACTGCCCGCGCGGCGTTGGCAGTGCGCGCGGTGGTTTGTTCGTCAAACTGAAGCTGTAGCTTAGAACCGCGCGGCGCGCTGTCTTCTCCCCGACGGGAACGTCAGAACGGAACACCAAGTCAATAGACAGTTCTGGGCGTCAGAAACATAACGTGCATAGGAAAGCAGAGAATAGAAGTCTGACTTTTGCGTTTTTCACTTTTATCTTTCTCATTCACTGCAATCGGCTTCTCGTTCACTCTGGTTGGGTAATTAGACATTTCTCATTAAATCTACAACCTCTTTCATTCATCATTGTGTTATTTCACACTTACTCCATTGTTGTACTTTTTCATCACACTCAATATTAATTTGTTAGTGTATCTCCATTACGTGCCCTTAAAAAATGTTTCCTTCACTCTACAATAGATTAATTAGCTGTTGTAAACTGCGTATGACCACTTGGTAGATAATAAATTAAATCCGGAAACGAGCAAGGGACCATCCCATCAATTCCGATGAAGGGCACATTTATAAAATAAATTATTTAATAAATGCTTACTGTTATCCATTTATTATTCCAAAATGAATTGTAGATATGTGCAGAAATATTTCAAGATAAAAAATAATAAATGTTGATCTTGGCCAGTATATGGAAAATGTGTATGTTCTTTGCAGCCCTCATGAAGGCAAAATTAAATGCCGAAACGTTGGCGTTGTAGAGAAAGATTCTTTTTTTACTTTTGACCAATCCTCGAAGAAACTTCTATTAAATAACAAATGTATTATCGAAATTCACTCCCATGGAAAATCCGCCATTACCTGTAGGAAATTCGGAGAAAAACCCGGGCTAGGATGCGGCTACAAAGACAACGTACACAATCGTACCAAGGTTGCGTACCGTTTGAAAGAAGCTATTAAACACCAATGAAGCAGAAACGTACATGAAAAAGGAATTTAATCAGTATTTAGAGTACTACAAAAATGGTGTGATGAAGTAAAAGAGGAATTAACATCACTTACATCATGTGACATCATATGGAAAACAATATTTATTGGGAGATTAAAACTCTCATTAAATTCTTTTATTAAAATCAGTATTTTATTAAAATCATTTATTATTATGGCTGGAATATTTTCCTTGTTCCCACGAAACAAAGTTAAATCCCTTAAGTCAGGTATGCTAAACCCTCCAACATAAAATACTATTTCTATCATGGAATGTATCCACCATGCCCGTCCATCTCGACGAAGGACATTTTTCTGAAAATGTTAAGCTTACTTTGAAATTCAGTTTTGATTGATGGACATTATATGCCAGTACATTTTTTATCCCCAGGATTTTTTCGTTGCTTTTTTAACTCGTGTATCTGACATTTGTGATGTACCACTGGTATGTTCCATTTTTTATGCACGCTCAATTCAAACTTTGTTGATGGACCATTTTGAAATCCAAAAATAAATAAAGCATTAATGGGGTTGAGCTATTTAAAAAAGGATTACAATCCATTTTCAAGCGTATTGGAGGGGTTAAATAGATTTTCTATAGTTAAAATGTAATTATTGTCCATGGTTTTTAAACATCGAAGCTGTTCATCAACAAACCACATCATTCCAGATTAAAGTACTCATTCTATGGTTTGACATATCACCCATTAAATATCTTGACTGATTTTAATTATTGCGATGTCAGGTCGGCAGTCGCGAACTAGTTCAGTGAAAACTGTGTTGGGAATTGTAATTACTCTCCACGGACAACACGTGTGTAATCACTCAAATGCATTATTAATCAACATGTTAACCGAAAATATCATACACCTGTAATTAAACATTCAGCTTGTTAAACGCGCCAATAGAGGTGCTAACTCAATGCAATTAGCATACTAAACATTACGTACTACCATTTTTTAAAAGAATATCAAAAATTATGCTTAATTGACTTCCCCAATATCATTGACATTTATTTACTTTATTTTAAGTGTTAAGTGCTTCATAAAAATTTCAATATTATTTACGTTAGCAAACATTATGCTAGTAATTAAAATAAATATATACTTTTCTATAAAGTAATACTATAACACTTTTTTTTCTGCTCCAGAGGACTTACAATCTTCAAATAAATATATATTTAATTTCCTAATTTTTTCAATTCCAAAGAAAGTAATGTAAAAGATACTTTGATAAACAACTAGATATTTTTCAGAAAATTTAAAAGTTCCATAAAGCGTGAGAGTACTCAAACCTTGAAAGTTCAATTCTAAATATTGGAGATATTGATTTCTTTCTTTTTAAAGATTTCTGTATCGCCTATTGATATTTTTATTGTGGGACTCGTGACAATGTGGAACAATGTAGAGAGTGATACAAACTATACACCCTTCCACGCGGACACCGATCTCGTCGCAAGAATCTCATCGCTAAATAAAAGAGTTTTTCCAATCATTATTGTCTTGTCATTGCTGCATCTCCGTATGTCCCCAAGCTGATGAGGTTCCTGTCTCAGGTCATACATTCCCATGTGATTCTGTTCTGCTTTGTTGCTTTCTACCTCGCCCAAAAGTTTGTACATTGAGTTTTGGGTCACTCTATATATTGACCAGAAACCATGTTTTGTCACGAACATCTTTAAGAGCAAGACGGAGTTACGAAATGGAAGTGGTATTTTTTTACATTCTCCAAGAAAATTCAACTATGTGGACCAACGTAATATGTATCTTAACAAAATAACCTATATCCATCAACGGTATATTTGTGTGGTTTCAAATACCTGACTTTTTTCAATTCTTAAATCAGTGTAAAGAAGAAATAAAGGCTACTAATGAATAATATTTAGTAATATAACTAACAAACATCTGTACTTTGAGATTTGAGAAAAAAGAACCGTACAAAATATAATGTGAGCAAAGATACTGAAACTCAGGTAATAATCTTATAAATTATCATAAAAGTTGTTAAGCAGTATTTTTAAGGAAATATTCAACGTTTTATTCTTTATGTTTTTGTTTTTAGTCTTCTATTCTTATTTAGTCCCATGTTTTTAAGATGAATTCAAGAAATGAAAATCAGAAAGACACACTATATTTTCCTCATTTATTTATGAATACTTTTTAATATCTCATCGTTACTTAATATTAAAAATCAGTCTCAGAAATTACAGTATATTGTGTTGTATATTGCAAGGTCAATGGAAAATATATTTTTTGTGCCTTTATCAATCTTTTTAATGTTGTCTTTGTCCCCGTATTCGCCCTTTTAACACCTCCTCCCATCTCCTCTTTATCTTTCATCCTGTTTATCGAAGGACTGCCTCGAAGGGCGTCCTATGGGACAGAGCTATCCCAAGGGGGTGCTTTGTGCCTACACGCTACATCGTCTCCCGTCTCACAGTCACTATCGAGCCATTTGTCCCAGGAGATGGCCGACGCACGTCCTGGGATCGAACCCAACACATTTGCGCACAAAACTTCCTCGATACGGTAGTTGCAAGTGCAGCACGATTTTACCACTATGAACCATGGTAATCTAAAAACTCCTGATTGATCAATATTTCTTCTCAAAAATTTCTACTTGCTTAACTTTCTTGTTCAGTTACTCAAAACGTGTTACTGGGTAAAACCATTATGAAAAGAAAGTATTGTTCACATACGAAAGACGATTTAAACTTACAATTATTGCTCGTATAACAAGACCACGAATGGTGTTAAATACGCAATATGGTACCATACTGGAGTCCTATGAATTTTAACCATGAGATAGTTATAAACAAATTTAAAGAATCTTTTTTATCTTCAATTTTACCCATCCAGAAAATTAAAGTTCCCCACGGTAAAACCAGAGATTTCCTTGCAATATTTTGTTGGTCACTTTCTTCGCTGTTGACCAGTTTTTTCTGTTTTATTTACTTTTCTTCCTATTTTAGTATTTTTTTGCTTTAACTCTCATCATCAAGAACAGCCATATTTTCAGTAGTATAACATGTTACGTTATTAGAGTGAAATATACGAGTATATCACCAAATGTTAAATATATAACAGAGATGACTATTGTAGTAATCAGGATTCCTTTTATTAAATACAGAACAGTTTTAAAACGAACCTATTCTGCAAATTAAACGTTTTTAGAAATGATCCTATCATGGTTTTAGAAATGTTTCAGCAAATCAATCAGGTTAGTTGTCATAAATTCATATAGGAGGTCGAGGGGCAGACTTCTCACCAAAACTGATTTTTAACTTTAAAGTAATTTGTCCTCAATATATATTAAATTCGTTTAATTCCTCAAGTCATCTCATTAAGAAATTAAAGAAGAAAATAAACATTGTTTCAGACTGATAAATTACGTCCACCGCCTCCAGGCAATGAACTGGTGTCTGTGGGCTTATTCATCACAAAGGTGCACACAGGAGGGAGGAGTCTCATGAAATTCTGTGAAATTTTAACTTCCAATTCTGTTACATCCCTCACTTTCTGTCGCCGAAAATATCATTTCACATCAAATTGTCAACACTAATCTCAGTTAATTCATCATTTGTTTCGATAATAACATTAAATTTATTTATTTTGTTATTACTTATATTTATAATTGTATTATATCATTGAATTATTTATTTTATTTGTTATTACTAATTATAGTAAAATATTAATAATAAGGATCTGAGAAATGTTATTAGTTTTTTTTTGACAGGACGTTGTTACAAATCTGGGGATGTTTGCCTCAAATAGTATGGGGGAGAAGGCACCCCTGATTTAGATTAGTAATAATTATATATCCATCGCTTTCATTTCCCAAGAGTACATTGAACACATCTGATTTATCCCAACTCACCGGTGGTGTGTACTGCGGGTTCATATTTCATAACCTTATCTCGGACCGTCTCCAACCATCTGCGCCAGGAGAGAAGTATCTCATGGCGTGAAGAAAATGCGTGAGTTATTTCTCCTCTGGAGGGAACAGAGAAAGATCACTGTTGCATTGCGTGGCGTTGGCAGGGAATCTCCTAATACTGCAATGGAAAGGGAAAGACGTATTTTACGCCTCTTTCACACCAGACACAGTCATTTCGGGAGAGAAGCCAAGTCCTGCGCACTCCGATATGCGTTTTGGATACGAACCGATGTCGCTCCGAGAAAGGGGAAAAAAGAAACTCGAGCCGAACTTTATCCTTTCGGAAAGGAAAGGGTATTCATATTTTAATGTAGGAATGAAAGAAGAAGAATACTAGTATATAAACCAAAAACACATTTTTGTTGCAGTGATTTATTACATTTCGTTTCCAAAGAGTTTGGAAGTCTTGGTGCAAAGGTTTCGAGTTCAGTTATCGATTAATCAAAGTGAAGTACTTTCAACTTCGGAGACGTTACTGCAGGAAGCCAAGGTTTAAAATGTCAATTTATTCTCATTTAATGTTCGTATCTTAAGAAAACGTATTTACTGATGACTTTCAGATCTAACATCCACCAAGGAAAAAAGCAGATGTGAAAAATATTGCTTCTAGAATCATGTCCTTCAAATTCTTAGGAATTATTCAGACTAACGGATCTCCAAGAACTCGCTAACAGATGGTGAAAAATGCAAAGGTTATGACTGTTGAAGTTATTTGGGTGTTCAATATAGGTTCAACATAAACTTTGAGATATTCCTCATTTAGGGTCAGTGTGTTATAATTTTATTGATTTTCTCAAACTGATAAGAAAGCATCATAGTCCATAGACAGTGGGTGACATCATTGAGATTTATATCTGCAGAAGACCTTTCCGTGTTAGTCTGCGTTGTGAGGCATCACAATACAGGTAGTACGTATTTGATAAGTTGACTTAATGTAACATCTAGATACTGTGATCAAAAACATAATATTTACATTTGATTTGAGACTCAAGACACATATATCAACTAACATCACATTTAGTCGAATTTAACATACACCTCGAAAATATTGTGTTATAATGGGTACAACTTACGCACACTCGACTTTTCAATGCAAATGACTTATATAAATCTTTACATTTTAATGTATATGACCGATAGTGGCGCAGAGAAAACGCATAACCATCATAATGTGTAGTTTTCTTTATATGAGATGAAAAATTCCATTTACAAATATCAATTTATTCCTCCCATAAGGTGTAATAATTTGTGAGAATATTGGAGTAAAAAATAATTTTCCATGTTAAATAATCTGTCATTTTATTTATCGAAAAGTAAAAGCAATTTCTTCACAGCGACTAGGATATCGAAAGTATATGATAACGTTATGAAGTGCTCTGCATTAAGTATCCGTTTTACCAGCGCAGGAAAACGGTGATCATAAAGTTATGAGCATGAGGAGGAAGTAGATGTATTCAGGCTCATACAAAGTTTGGTCGAGGACAAATGAGAAGTCAAATCATATCTCAAATCTATAAAGAAGAAAAATTGAAATTAATAAATGGTATATGTAATAGATGCTGAATGGTAATGTAGCATTTCCTGATTTTGAATTCTAAAACTACCATAATTTTATTAACTTTATTTCTTATTCATAAGTTTATTCATTAATTTTCATGTTAGTTGACATTAATTTCTTGCGAGTGATGTTGTTAACAGATTACTTCATAATTTTTTTTCCCTTTATTAAGATTTCTTCAACTTTTTTAGCACGATGACATTAGTAATCGATTAATATGTGTGGACCCGAAGCTAAATTGCAAAAATATATATAAGTGAAAAATATATAATTATAAATGAAAAAGCTAATGGGTAGTTTCCTTAACAAAAATCCATTATAAACTTAAAAGGTGAATTATTTTAATTTTAGGGTGGGGCGGGATTTATCCTCCATTCCCCCTTCCTCAAAGTATGCACATGGATGTTAGGTGTGAATTGAGACTAAATATCAGGTAGTTGATTTCATATAAATAATTTGGATTTGTGATGTGAAGGGATGCACAGTCTGTATTTAGTCATAACGTTTAGGGAATATACAAGTGTAGTATGAGAGTGTCAGTCAAGCACGTATCAATTTACAAACCGTTTTGTCCATGTTGCACATTCTGTTAACAAAAATAATCATAACCGTAGTTAATGTATTATAAAGTATTAAAATCATTAATTATTCCCTTTAAATTAGAACAATGTACTTTTAAACTGCCATAGTCGCCTTACTTCTTGTTACACAATAACGATGGCTGCTAGATTCGAATTGCACTTCTTTTTGGTACAGTTTTTATTGAATAACTTTTTAAATTACCACGTATGGATAGTACATTTTTGTATCGCCTTATTCTACATTACATATGTAACATGTGTGAAAGATTTTTATGTCGATTCCATCAGAAATTGCTTAGGAATTTACTTTAAAAACCGTCCCTTCACTGGCTTTATCCATGAAACACCGTACAACTTCATGACACCTTTGTTCAAATATTAGGTCTTTGTTCAAATATTATTATAAATGTCCAAAATATATTTGACAAGTTTATAAATATTGGGTATTCTTTAATATAAAGAAATCGGGACATTTTCACATAGTCGCCAGGTCCCAGACATTATATGCTCAGGGTAGAACTATAAAATACTGTTTTGTAAATATAGAGAATAGAATCAATTTTTGTCATGTTACACTAACTCTTCTTTATATTTTAGAATGGTCAAAAACGTTTCCTTCGCGTGGAGCACATCTATCGCCGGGTGGCGAGCCAGTCGAAAAAGAGGCGGCGGAGGTTTGTTACACTAAACTATTATAAAATCTAAACAATTAGTTCAAATTTTTCATTTAAAGAAAGAAAGCGCTCAAAACAAATAAGACTTTTAATTTGATAGGGATTTGTTTTTACGTACTTGAATTACTGTCTCAATCTGAAGTATTTTAACACATCCATTTATAAAACCTTCTTTTCGATAATCTAGGTTAACCTTTGATGATAGGCATGTGCCGCCTGGACTTTCTTGTAGAACTCTTTGAGATGAATAATATTGACATTCGTAATTGTCATTTATCTCTAATAGTTTAAGCAGCGTAAGCGAATATACGTTTTCAAAGGTTGTCTATTCCTCCGACTTGATTGTCTATTATTACTTGTAATACTTAAGGTAACAAAATACATACTGAAACATTGGCACAGAACATATCTTCGAATTAAAAAAAGAATCACATAAATCGGGTGAATGGTTTAGGAACGCATAGAGGACAAACAAACATTCATTTTTATAAATACAGAATATAATAAGAATATATTTTTAGGATACATTTTTTTAGTGGAGATGAGGTGGGGACTCGCAAAATGTTAAAACTCTCATGATACCCCTCTCAGCTGGGATCAAGCATGTTTCAGCATGTCGCTTTTAAAACTGTTTCATCGTCCCAAGTCCTTGTGTATAGAAGTTACTCTAAAGAATGCGGCTGCTCTCCGTAGCTGGAGCATCTTCAGTGCGCCCAAGCGGTGGAAAGGATTCGGTTTGTCTGCATTGCTGTTGCGTTCCTTTCTTAGCTACCATGCGAAGTTGTTAGGAAAATTGTTTAGGGGAAAGTTTGCGTTTGTCGTGTGCCCAAATACTCCATCTCTCGGAGTATTCTCTCCTCTTTCTGCCAAGTTTCTCTTCATCCTTCAACATCACTGTCCAGTGGCGGATCCATGGAGAGGGAGCACAGGGAATGCGCACCCCTCCCGAGATGGAAACGAAAATGATGGTTCTGTATAAAATTTCTGTACACCCATTGAAAGCAACAACTAATAAAATGTGTGTAAAAGGACGTCTTCATAGGCTTACTTTGCTCCAGATTTTCACTCCAACATGGTAACATGAGAAGAGGGCTACGATATTTCATTTTTTGTAGTATACTCGCACACCAGCGAGATTCCGAGCCTCTTTATCTAATGGAAAATTACCCAATAAAATTTACACTAGAAAGATAATCGACAATTTTATGTACAATTTTTAGTACCACACTGAACTTTTTTTTAGTGTAAATTATTAAAGAAAGGACAGAAATATATATATATATATATATATATATATATATATATATATATATATATATATATAACCTATAAAAATTAAAATGGGCCTAAAATGATTTCTAATCGCGTCAGAGAAAGAAAATTCGCAAAAACATATACTCATAAATAAATAAACAAACTATATTGTCAAAAGAGACCACGAGGAGGATAATAAACTGTACTCTCCGGACACAAGCAAGGAATTATCCCATAAATTTCGATCAAGGGCCCAAGGACAATGGCGAATTTATTATTTAAAAGGAAATAATTTAATAAATACGAACTCTTATCCATTTATTGTTCCAAAATGATTTGTTGATATTACGTAGTAAAAATTCGAGATTAATAATAACAAATGTATTAATG
>NNCF01127195.1:424162-454973 GCA_002313205.1 Laupala kohalensis
TATATATATATATATATATATATATATATATATATATATATATATATATATATATATATATATGTGTGTGTGTGTGTGTGTATATGAAAAATAATTGTTGACAGAGGACGGTGTCTCGTGTCACGTGATGTCTTGTGTGACGTCATGTCACGTGTCATTATAGAACAATCGAATGAAATGTTGCGCATGTACATTAGTTGCCGCTGAGCGATCGAGAAAGGCGGTGCAATACAAAATAGCGGAGTACACTCATTCCGAGTACACCGACATGTTGCTCATCTACAGTGAAAGTGGACGAAATGGTCCATCTGATTTTGCGCCACGTGCCGATTACTGCACGAGGTTCCTACACCGTTGTGTCGACGTTCCAGACTTTCCTCTGATCATTCTTTTCACAGATGAAGCGCATTTCACAAACGAAGGTCTGCTCAATAGTCGTAAGAACCACATTTGGGATGAGGAAAACCTTCATGCCACATATACATCGATCGTTTCAAAATCGTTTCGAAATTAATATGTGAGCTGGTATTATCCATGGTCATCTGATTGGCCCGTGTATTCTACCGCTCCGTCTAACGGGTCACAGCTACTTGACCTTCCTGCAAGACGTACTGGTGCAGCATTTAGAGGATGTGCCATTGTATATCCGTCGGACGATGTGGTTCCAGCATGATGGCGCGCCAGTCCACTTTTCACGCGACGTCCGTCAGTACCTTCACCAAACATTCGGGACAGGTGGATAGTTCGCTGTGGACAGTTGGCTCCACGTATATTAGTTGACCACCACGATCGCCCGATTTAAAACCTCTGGACTTTTTCCAGTGGGGCTACATGAAGGGTATAGCTTACGAGACCCCTGTGGAGTCACAGAACGATCTCCTTGCCCGTATAATGGCCGCAGGGGAAGTCATTCAGGACACTATAGGACTTTTGGACCGTGTGTATGTGAACATTGTTCGCAGGTACACTTTGTGCAACGAAACTCGTGGTCGCTACTTCGAGCATATGTACGAATACGAGTTGGTTGATGCAGTGCAACGTATCCTTTGACGTTATTTCAAAGTACTTTATCCTCCAAACGGCGCACTTCCGAACATGGATTTATAACCAAATATTGCTATTCTTGGTCCCCTCTACAACACCTACAACTTCCTAAATCACCCTGTAGTTTCAGCTGTATTCACTCTCGTGAATGACATACACACAGAAACTAGTGGTGCAAAACCAATTGCACATACTTTTTCATATACATTTCTAAGTCTGGACTACAGAGCGGCATTAAAGCATTCTATTAGGAGAGGGATGATTTTCACATGTTACTCTATATATTAATCGTCTTCATTTTATCCAATTTAAAAAGTTTATTAAAGAAATATTTTACTAGCATTTATATAAAGGAATCTCTAATATACAAATTCTGTTTTTTCGTTTTTTTGGGGGACATATGATCAGCAAGATTTATATTCCATTTCAAAAGATATATTTATTAATAAACATGAAGATAAATAGGATATTATTAACGCGAGAACAAAGCCTGAAGACCATAAATATTCTTATATAATCTAATTTTGAACTAAAGAGTTAATTTTTTTGCAATTTAAAATTTCAAAATTATATTAATAAACACTAATCGTATCAATTAATTATTTCGGTTAAATAGGTGATACTGTTTGTTTTATTTACTTCCTGTTATTTCGTTACGCTCCATGTCTATCTCGTCAAAGAATTCTATAAGTGTTAAAATATATTTTTACAATAATACTATTTTTAACGATTGAAAATACTATAAAGCATAGTATTAAAATATCATGAAAAATAAACAAAAGATTTATCAAACATTACCTTCAAAACATAAAACACGTAGGCAAGATAATTATTAAAACGATAAGAAATAATATAAAATAACATTCTCACGCATCAAATAATATACTCAAACATTAAACATGACACACACATTTGAAAGTAAAGTAAACATTCAGAATATTAATTTACTCTACATCTGCTTCATCCATGTCAAATAATATTCAAGTTTCTTCAAATGGTAAACAAATGCGTGATTGTAGCAGATAGAAATTATTTTACTGCATCTATACCAAACTTTCAAGAGAAATACCGTTAATGCGAATGTAATGAATACCAATTCTACTTTACGTACAGAAAATTTAAGCAAAATCGTTGTAGCAGTTTTTGAAAAATATTCAAAAATGTACTTTGACCTTCATGTGAAGTGTCCTTTGTGTTCAAGTAAAAAGAAAATTGAAAGCACGTGTATATGTCAGAAGTAAATTCTACCCTACATACGAAAAATGAAAACAAAATACTTTTTCCATTCGGTCAGGAGTGCTGCGCACAGACGGACGGACAGATGGACCAGACAAAAACCACTTTTTCGTAATCAGGGGCCACGAAAACTGATATTTCCGCAAAAATCTCGTTTTCGAATTTTTTCATGAATACAATGATTTCTATATATTACATATATGAGAAAGTAAAAATTATGTAACTTTTAATAAGGGATTGAATGCAAAATATACAAAATTGTATATTCAACGATGTATGTGATATAGAAGTATTAGTAATTATCTTTACTTTAAATAAACACGTTTGAAATACATCTGTTTATTGTACTTCTGAGCTCACAAATACCTGGGGAAATCAACTAAGCGCGTGCGCATATTCGCTGGAAACGAGATATTGGTATTTTAATACTTGATGAGATATCGTTCGGGTTACTGCATACAGTTTCAAGATACTCGGAATATTCACGGCTTTTTTCTACTGCAGACTTAAATATCAAAATGACTGATATATTTTTAAAATAACGCTATTACTGAAACATCTCTGGGGATGCTAAATCTATGCTGTAGGTGAAAGTGGTATCCACGACATGGTATTCATAAACAATCTTTTAGAATAATTCAATGTATACATTTAGCTTCTAAAATATGTTTTTTAAACTTTCTTTTTACTAAAAAAAACATAAAAATTTAAGTTTCTAATCACCGTATACATTAATGTTCAAATTTCCTAGAAGTTTTTACGTGAGTAGATAATTTTTCTTTGTAAGCCGACGGAGCAGATCACACAAATGAAGTTACATCGTGTAGAACATTAAAAGGTATGTCGTCGAGTTCCTCTATATCATCTTTCACTGTTTCCTTTCTGAGATTAAAAATTAATGAAAAAGAAGCTACTTGACTCAATTACCTGTCCTGTAAATTGCTGTCCAGCTGTCGCGCCTCTGACATTGTCGGTATAAACAATGTTCGTAGGGAATCGTGAGTTACATTATGCTACATCGAGAGTTATCTTATACTATTCATATACTGATGCCCTGTTAAAATTGTTAATACTAAATATGAAACCGAGTAAAACTTCCCTTCAACTAGCAGTAAATGTTCATATTATCGTACAGAATGTTAGTTTGCACGGTCCAGTATTATATGTAAGAGAAATAATTTTACCTGTGTTATTAGTCTTATTTGTTATATAGTCTCTAATACGGTACGTTTTTTTTTTGTTTTTTTTTTCAGTTTAATATTTTGCTCGGAGAATCTGTCTTGTGATTCTTCCTATGGACATCCCTGATTATACAAACGATGGTTCGTTCTACTCGTCTGTTTTTAGTTCCCTTCACCTGGCTACGAAGCTGAGTAGTACACGAGAGAGCCAACAGATGGCAACATGGTCCACTCAACGCCGGTGGCGCTCAGGTGATGCATATAATGTCAAACGCTTGGGAATTCAAAACACAATAGACAAGCCAGTCGAGCTGCGTTATCTCCCGCTGATAAGCGAGGCATATGCATCCATTATGTCCGGCTTAAATTGTTCGCGAAACGCACCAATTGAATGTGCTTCCCGCAATTTCGAACCGTTGTTAAAGCTTTCCTCTTCCCCCCGTGTATATTTTGGAAATTTTTCTCAATATTTAGTCTCCTGAGGAAAAGTAATGTAGCTATAATACCAGATGTCGAGTTATTTTACGAGCACGGAATTGTTTTGAATTTCTATGTTCGTAAATGATCTGGTGAATGAAATACTCAGTTTTATTAGGTGGTATAAAAAGACCGCGGAGCTATTCTTTTACTATTCGTATGAGATTTAAACGAAAAACAACCCAAGAAATATTTCTGTTTTAAAATATGTGACAAGATATTTTATGGTATAATAAATAATAATCTCAAGTACATTTCAACACGGATGTTGTTCTAATAATTGTTATTTGCGAAGAAAAAATGAAATATTGACCCTCAAGATATATATTTTAGCATAAAGTTCGTAAAGAAAAGGTTTCGGGAGTTGGTTGTGTCAAGAGTTAGTTGTGTCAAAATGGTCATTTATTTATCTACTTAAACATTTATTAATCTAATGCCTTCATAAAATTAACGTATCTTTTTTTTTGTGCTAAATAGGTACATTTTACCATAATTTATAAAATGCTGTTCATAAATATCCGAAAAGATGAGTGCATTAGGATGAACTGCTTCATTTCTTTTCAACACTTTTCTGACTCATTGTTTCTTGTTTGGGTTGAGTAACGTTAAATTAACTAATGCTGTTACACCAATTCTTGAAATAAATTTAGGAACAGAGTAAGCTTTGGCCGAAGACCCTTACGAAACTTTTAGAATATTGCACATAAATGAGTATTAATGAGATACATAATTCTTTTTCTCATGCAAGTTGCGCTCCGTAAACCTCAAACCATTCCAGGAAAGACACACAGAATATAAAAGACATTATGAAGTTGAATATCTTCAAATCCGCGGTTAAAAACTACCTCCTGCACCAGTGCTTCTACATTGTAAAATAATTTATTGATTTTAATAAAAGTTAAATTCGTCTTATACTTTATCACGCCATTGCTGTAGCACTTTTTAAATAACTTATAACTATTTCAAAAACTATTTTCTTGCATGGTTGTGTTGCCGTATGGCTCATATTAATTATAGTTCGATAATAACTTGAACATGGAAATTTACAAACATATTTGCGTTAAATTACAAACATATTGACATTATATATGTATTATAACTCGCAGCTAACTTTTTATCTTATCTAGGAACTTTTGCTGAAATTTTTGAATCCGCCTCTGNGGGATGGTCCCTTGCTTGCTTCCGGAGAGTAAATTAGTTTATTGTCCTCCACGTGGTCATACGAAGTCTGTACTGTTTTTTGACAATAAATTTATTATTTATTAAAGAACACAACGCATTCGTGTGGATCGATATATGATTATCAACGCTTCCTTACTTACCCAATTTATTTCTATGTACTTACATCAACCCTGCGTGTGTGCGGTAAAATAATACGAGATAACTAGTGTGGTCGGTTTTTCATTTCTTTTCTTTTGGGACGCAAAATTGAACTTGAATATATAGAATGTACACAAGGACCAATATGGACAAAAAATAATAATATTACATCCATATTAATTAGAATTTTTTAAAATCTGGAACAGATAGATGTATGTTATACGCCATGTTATAATCGTCACTAACTCAAGAGCAAATGTTATTTTTTCCATAATTGATGAAAATTAATTTTCAATTGCAGAATACTTCAATCAAGTTACTGTAAGTGTTAAAGGCACTGTCTGTCGACTACATCCTGCGGTTTATTTCTAACAACATACTCTATTCTTCAGGCTGCCTTGTGTACTACGATACGGTCTGTCTCAGAATCCTTTTCACAGGTTTTTCTTCGAACTATCCACCCGATGTAACTTCCAGGAAGGTCAGGTATAACAGTGTACTGCTCACAAACTTCCGCTGTTGGAAAAATAAAAAGCTTTCTCAGCTGTTCTCAAAGACCGTACCCATCAATGGAAGGTTAATTAGACGAGGTCGAATTATTTAAAATTAGTTAAACAGGTATCAAAAACGGTTCTGAGATTTGATGGAAGACACTCCCCTGTAAAATGGACCTCATGATGCGAACATTCGAAATCTTCTCAATATGTCATGACCCATGCCCTCAGCGGTTTCATAAGTCTCCTCCTCCTTCAACCTCTCCCTTATATACACTTCTCTGCGTGTCAAGGGACACGCCCTTTCTAATTGCAACCGCCCTTCCACTCACGTCCTCGCTCTATGCGTATCACCCCGTCCTCTCAACTAATTCAATCGACAGCAGAGAGAGCCGTGGTGGGTTTGAGGGTAGTTTAACCCCTTTGGAAAGGCGAGGGATTTTGGTATAAGGAGGAAGAGGAGTAGCAGTTTCGGCCACTGCTAACCTGTATAAGTAATGAGGACAATGGTGAATGTTGCATGAGCTTCAGAAGCCGAATCTTGAGGAAGTGGAAGGAGGATACTGGTGTGCCACAATGGTCGGTATTACGAAGTTGACGCAGACCTTCTAAAGGGGGTGAACAAATTTAAATTATTAATAAGTAACCATTAAAGAATATTCCCTTCTTAAAATTTTGTTATTCTGAAATTGTACCAATTTATGCAATTATTTGGAATAATAATATATGTATCGTAAAGTTTAGAAATTGGCAATCAATTAAGTGCAAATGATGGTTAATGCCATAGGAACACTTTCTAGTAAACAATGTGTGTACTTCGAATAATTCTTTGTAATACCACGCAACTATATTAAATATTCTTTTTCGCTTAAGTAACATTTAGGAACTGAAACTTGGCCGAAACACTCAACAACAACTTACATCTAATATACATGCGATGTACATAATGCACATGATGCACGTTTTTACGGCTATCAATGTTTAACATTTCTTTCAGGGTATTAAGTCGCGTTGTTAAAACTCAACGACGACTTGGTACACGGGAAGGCGCATTAAGTAACTACATGGAACTACCAAAATATTCACTATTCTTTTTTTCAGCGAACATGATACTATATTAATAGTATACATCACCGCAAAGCCCGTACATGTATGGATAATGTGTACAAATTTTGAGAGTTCAGGTTGGTGGTGCAGTCGCAGCGAACCTGCGGTTAATACAGGAAATCCCGAGTTCGAGTCCTGGTCCGGAGCAAAGTCCTGATTTTCACCTGGTCTCCCTAGAACCTAGATGATACAAACTTCCTTCCCCGAGTTGTGAGTTTAAGTCAATTTAGATTTAGTCGCTGTTCATTGTGTCATGTTGCTTTCAGTTCCCCATGATTCATAAACATCAAACTTCATCCTGTAAATCTATCGTACAGAAATGACGTGTCTTAATTTATTCTAATTACATAATAAGTAAATATCTGAAAATTTTCCTTTGAATCTATAAATTTTTGAATCTATCATGTCTAGCGTCAAATGTTCTTGTAAAGATTCACAATATTCGTCCAACCATTTGATATTTCCGATATAGTGCATCGTTTCTTTTCTTGTGTCACACGTGCTTCAACCTGTATGTTTACTATAAACTTTTGAGGTATGAAAATGAAAAAGGGTAAATATGCCAACAATAAATCGCGAAAACGTTCTCATTAGCAACGTCAATGCTGTGGAAAAGACGATCTAAGTCCCTTCTGTTGTATAGTTTAATTGCTCTGACGATCTAATGATAGCGTGGGCGAGCACATTATCCGCGGCTAACATGTATTTGTAATATCTGTCGAAAAAATCGATGTAATAGTATACTTTTTTTTACTAATTTGTCGAAATGCCAGCTAAAATTGTTATCAGGCGTGGCACATATACCGTTTTGGGTACCATTCGTGGTATTTGGAGCCTTTTTCGGAAATACATGACATTCGAACATTTTCCTTATTTCAGATTTGGGAACTGACAAGAGTTTCAACAGGACAACTTTCCATATTTTAATTATTAAGCACTTACAATGGTTTCAATGGAATACCTTTAATTTGAATAATTTTCTTTAAACACCATTATTTGCAACATCAAAGAAGTAATTAATGATTTTTCGCAGTCAATAATGGCGTAATCAGTTTTTTGGGTCTTCTCTATAATTGGTTTAGTCCCTTAGAAGGTTTTCCATATACATGCCACAATTATGGACATTCCATGAGCTGACATATACACTAAACTGAACACGGGAGCTAAACAGTCAGCCATCTGCTGTGGTGTGTTAGTCACCCGAAAACCCGACCTTGTATCTGCGCCGCACGTTGCTTGTCGACACGGTACGAGCGCGCGTGGGCAATTGATCTGTGAGTGTCACATGGTCGGAAGACGTGTTTCCTTCATGAACGTCGCAGATCGCAGCAGCTTATCGACACGAGCTGTCACGTCAGCTGCAGAGAGATCTATTAATGCCGCGATCTCAGAACCGTCTCGAGGCTTACTGAACCGAAATGAGCGCTACATCACGCGAAATCCGCGGGTGAAAGGGATACGTATGGAGGTTGATTGGACTTGTCTTGACACATGGATACTCACGTATGAGTAGGTTTAACATGTAAAGCAGTGGTAGCCAATCGGCTGTCCGCGGGTTACTGGTTGTCTCCGTGAAAAGTTTGGTGGTCCGTAGAAAAATCTGGACATTAAAAGCAATATTCATCTTCTGTTGCAGAAATTAATTTCCTACAATTTAACATTATATTTTATGGAATGCCACAGAGCAGGATGAAAAACCCAATCATTCGTGCGGGAGATAGGAAGGTGCAAATATAGAGATAAATGAAATATTTAGGCGTAGGAATAGATGAACAGCTATATTTACTAAACAAATCGAATACTTTTCAAAGAAAATAAAGAAAACTTTCTATCCGTTATTACAGGTAGGGTGTAACATCAAGACAAGTTCAGTCTATCGATTTGTGAAATATTAAGATTTTCACGCATTTTGCTAGTCGGAAATTCTTAAGAGGATTAAGGGTCGGGCCAGGCGTCGCCAAATAAGGAAAAGTGACCACTAAGCCTTTCCATTCAGTGTATGGACCAGCCTCCTGCTTTTCCGGGAAGGAGCAATGCGCTCGAAGAACTCCGGCCGAAGGGTGCTTGTCTTTCCTTTGTTCTTGTAATATTTCTGTAAGAGGGACTTGTTCGCCATGTGTACCGAGGCCAGGCCGGAAAAATCCCTAAAGAAAGACTGTTATAAATGGAATATTTCCACCGAATGCTGAAATAATGGCCATCCCGAGAAGGACGCTGGCATATCGGTAAAGACACAGTGTTCTCAGAAGCAGAGGGGTGACCAAGATGATTTGAAATGCTCATTGTGGAAGCGAAGGCGTGATCACGTGACCTCCGCTTCCGTATATATTGGGAGGATTGAAGATCCTCGGACTTTCAGACTTTGAGACTTCTGCGGAGTGTATGAAAGTACCCAGGTTATTTGAGATGTGACCTGGTTAGTATTGGAAGTCAGACCACTGAGATTTGCTGCGCTAATTCAATTACATTGCTATTAGGCGCGAATGACGTAACTTGGAACAGTTAGTTATTTCGGGATAGCAACTTGTAAATTTTTGAGATACGGATGATCTGGATAGATTTCCGAATTAATTGATAACACCAGAATTTATATCTGTGTGTAATTGTTGCTTTCATATAGCAATAACTGTGTAATAACAAATTCAAAATTGTATTTATGATTTGACAGTTCGTTCAAATTTGTAAATACGCAGATTTCAATTTAACTTGTATTAAAGGAATATTTTATTGTTATTACATTTGTGTTTGGTTGCGTGGGAAACCTAGCTGGTGGCAGCAAAATCTACCATAAGGGTTGTGGTTTATGGTTGAATCCCGCTTCTACCCTAAAAATATCCACATCGCATCTGGACTTGTGGTGTGGTGTAACATAGGAATATCCTCAATGCACACAGAAGCATACTGATCTACGTAAAATTTATAAAGGCGCTATAGAAAGTCGGTAACGTCCACTTACTTGCGGAGTACCCCAAGGTTCAATTCTCGGCCCTATACTCTTTTTATTGTATGTGAACGACATGTCATCCTCCTCATCAGATTGCAAAATGATACTTTTTGCTGATGACACTAATTTACTATGTAAACACGCCAATGCTCAAAACGTTTTGTCTAACCTTTCGACTTGGTTCCATGCAAATCGTCTCATTGTAAACACTGACAAAACAGTGTCTATGTCATTTCACAATAGTATCACAAAATCTTTACCCCAGGTTTCTCTTTCTTTAAACGGAACACAATTAAAAACTGTTACAAATACAAAATTCTTAGGTCTCCATATTCAAGACAACCTCAAATGGAATTGTCACATTGACAATCTTAATTCCCAATTAAGCAAATTGTGTTACGCATTCCGAATCTTAGTTAACGCAGTTAGTCCACGTATTTCCCGTTGCGTATATTTTGCAAACGTTTACTCCCATTTACGTTACGGCATTACCTTCTGGGGTAATTCCGGTCAGAGTATTCAAACTTTCAGAATTCAGAAGAGGATAGTTCGGATAATTTGTAAATCTCACCCCCGAAACTCTTGTAAACCTTTATTCAAGGAATTAAATATATTAACACTTCCCTGCATTTATATTTATGAAACAGTCGTGTTTGTTAAGTCCGAATTACTGAAGTGCCACCCTTGCTTTATACGAAACAGTCTCGTTCACGAACACTATACACGCAATAGTAGTAATATTCATCGCCCTAGAGTGTCAACCACTCTTTGCCAAAAGGGACCATACCATTCGGGAATCGTTCTATATAATTCCCTGCCCAAGAATATAAAAGATATTATGAAATTGAATATCTTCAAATCCGCGGTTAAAAACTACCTCCTGCACCAGTGCTTCTACACTGTAAAAGAATTTATTGATTTTAACAAAAGTTAAATTCGTCTTGTACTTTATCACGCCATTGCTGTAGTACTTTTTAAACAACTTATAACAATTTCAAAAACTATTTTCTTGCATGATTGTGTTGTCTTATGGCTCATATTAATTTAGTTTTATGTGTACTCAACTTTGGCACGGTTGTGTACATAAATTCTGTAGCCCCATCCTGGCCCGGGTTTTTCTCCGTTTTTCCTTCGGGTAGAGGCGGATTTCTTATACAGGTTCTCTAGGCTTTGTCTAGGGGCGTGTTTATTGTAACAATAAATCGTGAATTTAGTGTTTTTTCAATTCTTATGATTTTTAAACACTATACTCAGAATAATCTATAGTTCGATAATAACTTTTACATGTTATTTTTTGCTTAAAATTACAAACATATTGACATTCTATTAGTATTACAACACGCAGCTAACATTTTTTCTTATCTAGGAATTTTTGCTGAATTTTGTTTGAATCCGCCTCTGCCTTAGGGCCCTTGATCGGAATTGATGGGATGGTCCCTTGCTTTCTTCCGGAGAGTAAATTAGTATTTTTTCCTCCACGTGGTCATACGCAGTTTGTACTGTTTATTGACAATAAATTTATTATTATTGTGCAAGTATGATGGGGTGGAGCAATATGTATGCAATATATGGAAAGAAGATTAGTGACTTTAAAGAATTATCCTGGTAAATTGTTGCCGATGTTATAGAACTTTATCGACCAAAGTTCTATAGGTTCTATAGGTAGCACCAATAGATGTGGTTATGCAGGTTCGAGAATACAGGTATAGAATAAGGGAAGGAGAATTAATACAGATCGATGGACAATAGAAAAAGATGGAAGAAAAAACTAAAAAGTGTTTTCTTTCGTTGCTGGGATATTCGATGGATAATGACAAAAGGAGGAATAATTATATTTCGGTACGTACCGAATGTAAGTTTCGCGTACACAAACAGAAAATGATTCGTACCAAATAAATATATTTTAGAATTTATTATCGGTCCTGGGAATTTTAATGTATATGTGAAGAAGATGGGTAAGAGAGATGGAGAAATATGTACATATGGTAAAGGGAATGAAAACCCCGGATCACATCTTTTTCGACTGTGACTTACATGGCTCAGGACGTGTATTCTTCATACAGTGGCTCGTACAGAATTATACGTAATTTAAAGGACAGGAGCGAATGGGTTGGAAACGAAATTAAATATGAAATCTTCATGAATCATGTGGCTGTTTTGGAAGCAATGCGAGATGCGATGAATCATCAGAAATGAATAGTAGAAGCAAGTAAGTTTTACCTACTGTTAAGTTTTAAGACAAGAATATGCGAATAGTAGTAATAATATTGACAAGGATGTACAACCCCGGTAATATCACTCAGGTCAAATATCGAAAAAGTTGAAAAAATAGATGAAAAAAGTAAATAAATGTAGAAATTAATTTTGAAAACATAAATACAGTGAAACATATAACTTACGTTGGATATAATACATGTAACAAATAATGTTATGTGATCTTTATTTTAACTTTTAATCTGTTTTAGCGTTTTTGGGTTTTTTTCTTATATAAGAGAGTACTTATATTATAATTTAATACTGTAAAAGACCGTCCTAGAGCAAAGTTGAACAGAAAGAAGAGAGAAATGTTTCGTTTTCAGAAAATTTGAGACGCCCAAGCGGTTTATACACGTAGATCCTCCAGTTCCTATAATTTAGTTACATAATTAAAGATAATGAGCTAGATTATTCTACGGTACTTCAAATTCGTAATATGATATTTTCCGAGTATCCAGCTGAGATGTAGGGTACCCAACACACACACCAATTGACTTTCTGACTCTTTATTTTTTAAATTGTAGTATGTTTTTCCCGCGAATATAAAGCAATGTTTTATTTAAATACGTTTTTGTGGCTCTTTTCTTTATGACGTAGTCATATATGATGAATGCTAGATAAATTCCGAGCTGCATGTTCGCTATGCGAGTGCACCGCGTTCGCTCTCCACAGCACAGCGAACTAGACGAAGAGACTCACGCTAGACTTTTCACTGAAACAGAAAACACGTCAGAGAATCTGGAACACCTCTGTGATTTCCATGCAAGGTCTCCCACGGTCAACTACGACTAGTAGTTGGGACTTTCTAGTTACGCCAACTGCTGACTCTAGTCGACTACAGTCAACTTTGCGAGCATTCCATTCATAAAAGTTTTCGAAATTTGTACCATTCGCTTGACTTCGCTGAGGAGGAGAGTTGATCGCAGTCAGAAGATTCGATTTAAAAGAATCGCCAAGTAATTCATTGTTTATTAAGCATTTTGTGACCTTTTACCTCACAAAAAGCATTTCAGTAACCCAACGCGCATGCGCGAACCCAGAAGTCGACTTCTGTACCACTTTTGCATTCCATTCGCGCTTCCGAGCGAAGTTGACTACAGTCAGTCAAGAGTTGACTACAGTCGACTTTTCTGGTTGTGACTGGAAAGCCCCAAGGGTCTGCAAACCCCGCCTCGTTATGACTTGTCACAATCACCCGGTTGGTGAGACTGTCAGACTATATTCACCGTGACTCAAACATTAGCAGCGGCTGTGCTGAAGAGAATGAAGGGCACTCGTAATCAGCTGGTTAGTGCCATAGAGATGTTAGTGGAATAAAACAAGATGTGCCCGTCCCGAGTACGCGCAGTGCAAGTCTGTCGTATTCAAAGTATTTTTCGGAGCGCGCGTATTCGGATTACCTCCGGATTACCTCCGTCGATCCAGTCGAACGATTGGGTCTTGGTTAAATCCAATCCCATTATTATTATTATTATTATTATTATTATTATTATTATTATTATTATTATTATTATTATTATTATTATTATTATTATTGATGTAGTGATGTTCACTTCTCATCTCTAAAGGTGTTCTAACTGGTTGAAATTTCTAATCCCAGGTTGTTACCCGGTCTAAAGCGCTCTCTAACCGCTTTCTTCTTCTTCTTATTATTATTATTAGTAGTAGTAGTAGTATTTTATTATCCCTTCATGCACGGTTTAAATGTGTAGTAGCCGGCTTATTATTATTGTTATTAAAGAGTGCGTCTTTTCCAAGAAACTGAACCTTGGGGATATATTATCAACCAAACTATGAGATTACTCAATTAAATAACCAAACAAACGATTAAAATACATCTCACAATAGTTACTGATATAAGAAATGACATACCTTTATCCAGAAGTCCGAAAACAAATTTTCCTCATACTCAAGCACCGCAACACTTTTTAAAACAATACACGTCATTTATGCAATTTTAGATTCACACGTCTCAAAACTACACAGAATTCACATCCCATCGCATCGCTAAACATGTAGCTTCCCGTCAACACAACCGAAGACATTAAATAAATCTATTAAACACTAAACTCTGTCTCAAAGCACGTCTCATTGGCTGGTCAACATGTGCTTCCACCTCGAAGCACAACGGCACGATTGCGCTCATACTGCAATGGGTTATCCCTTCCCTTGCGCCAAGAAGGGCATAACATTGTCAAGCGGTAGCGTGTTCTCTCGCGCACGTCAACTCAAAGTCATGAAACTTTACCGAAAAATGTTACATGGCAATCTTCTACGCCAATTTGAACGAATTGAAGTAATATCCGAATGAATATGAATACCTTTCATATTCATGAATTTTTTTTAGTCACAAAAGCGGCATATGAGGGAAACCTGACATCGGTTCAGACGTTATTCTCGAAACAAAAAAAACTTTGAAGTAATACAGAGTATAAGATTTGCTATTGTTTGTTAGTGAATTGAATTCAGCGATTAAAATTCAGCGTTTTATGTAATTATTTCAGTGCATTTTAATTCCTTTTATTAAGACCATTTCTTTACGTATGATAATTTAAAAATGTACGCGAAGACTCGCGAATAGTTTTGGTTTCCTTTTTATTTAAGTATTTTTTTAAATCTTAAATGAATAGCGATTCTTCAATTAATAAGAGAAATTTCCGCTATTTCTGTAGGTTAATTTAAACCGCACTTTGATAAAGTTTCAGGTTATTTTGGCACAGAAAAAATAATTATTTCTGTTAACAACTGTTGAAAATAGTATTTATTTCATGCAACATACCATCTGTTATTTTCCAACTTTCTCACGGCAAATAAAGCAAACGCAAATCATCTGAAGTGATGAGACAGCTCTATTCCACTTCCAAATTCCGTCACCTTAAATTCAATGAACAGGTGCCTTCATGGAATTAAGATTTGGTTATTATATGAAATGTTTGGTGAGATAATCGCTTTATCTTATTTCTCAAAGACAACTTTTGTAAATTTACCGTTTTCTCCGTCATTCTTAACCAATGATTATTTTGCTGACATTTGAAGATACGTAATCTTCTATGTTAACTGTGTTGTATTTCTTGTATAATTTGTTTTAAAATACGAATTCGAATCGTGGTGAGTTCATAAGTACCACATAGGTGACGCCTCTAACTGCTCGATAACCCTGATAATCTTCCAAATCCATTATTATTTTTTTATTATTATTATCATCATGTCAGTATGACTGCAAAATCTTACATCTATTTGGCCCCACAATTAGAGTTCAGTATTTTGAGTAAAAAAAGTTCTCAAAGATGAGTGACTTCCCTCGTGATGACGTCATGCAACATCATGGCCGTCACCTCTATGATTCAAGCAAATCTCCTGTCACGAAGACGGAGACCTCTAGCGGTTTCAAGTCCAAGTGAAGGTTCACTTCTGAGCGAGTGGAGGATGAGATGAACCTGCAATGGCAAACATCAGGTGGCCGTGACACGAACGTGTCTAGAACAGATTCTGTCTAAGCAATGAAGAGAGGAATCTACAGGGATACACTAACCACCAACATTTCGAGGTTAAATTGGTTTCAGTGAATTTGTAATTACAGCTCCATGATATTTGGTTTTGATATAAACTACAACTTTTCCCTAAATCAAATAGAAACATGAATCGTTAACTTAAACTTACTCTTTGCTTTTCAAAATGCTTCTCAGTATTCGAAATAAAATGTTCGGTTTAAAATTGATTATTCGACGTTTAACTCATACTTTTTAACAACTTTTTCATTTGGAAAGGAATTATTGATTGATTTATGAATTAAAATGTTGTTTGGTGTCTACTGGAACCTTCAAAAATATAACTTTGATACCCCTTGGTTCTAGGGTTGATAATTTTCTATTAGAACTCTACCTGAAAACGACCCACATTGAACGAGATCATTAAAAAAATAAAATGTAAATCTATAAAGTAACGTAATCAGTTATGCATTTCCATAAAGTTTCATTTTATTTACAAATATATATTTATACATGTTTAGCACTCTTATACGTTTTATGACGTTTCATCAATTATAGAAGAAATAATAACTTTCTCAACATAAGGTCTACAGAAATTAAATAAGTGATGTTGACTCCGCAGACGAGGGAGAGAATGAATGCTCACATGTCCTGGCTCGCCTCTTTGTAGGCGCGGGCTACCTGCTCGATTGGTGGGTCGATCATCCGATCGATAGCGTGACGTCACAAGATAAAGTACCGATTGTTTATCCGGATCGATGGCGTGAATATTACGCAGGTTTTTATATATTGTTTCAGCGAGGTAATGCAGCCTCGTGGTTTCCAGTATCATTAATAAATGAGTTTGTAATTAATTAAGCCAGTCATACTGTGTCCAATCATTTCATCTATTTTTTTAACTCAAAGGTGTAATTTTTGAATGGATCTATGAGGTTTGAAGAAATTGTTCACAGAAGCTTAACAATTAAGATATATCACTTATTGTGCACAAAGAGTGTAGGGGTTCATAGATGATTCAATTGTCTAATGACATAACATAAATAAATGTCTGAACAACTTCATTTAAAAAATCAAAATGCAAACCAAATAAAGCATATATCTCTTTAAATGTGAAACGTAGATCATATTAATTATTTACTCTGAGTTTTGGGACGCAGATGAACGGATACATGGTTTCTTCATTGATTCTCCGCACGGATTTTATCTGTTCTGAAAACCATATTTTATCAATTGGGAGCGCATCAGTAGATATTTTATTTTTAATGGTAGTTGCAAATGGGAAGTCAAAGTGTTTGCTTCACGTGAAGCACCTCACGTCGGATAGGGTACCAGTCGTATGTTTGCCAGGTCCTCCGGAGGAAACACACGACGGTGACCTCGGCGACGGTAGCTGCTTGTAAAACAAAATATTCGTCCAAATTTTACGAATTAAAGTCATTTCTCATATTTCATTAATTCAATTGAATTAGGATTCTTTTGGGCCTACATAAATTTCTCTCTTTATTTGAAGTATTTTTACGTGTGTGTTTTTTTTTCAATAACTCTTTTTTTATAATTTAGTTTAACCTTTGTGGATGAACATATGCTGTCGCGGACTCTTGTAAAACTCTTTGAATTTTGTACTGGGGCTTTACNTCCTGAAATACCGTAAGTCGAAATATAAAAAGCAGAAGAAAGAGACAACAGTTTGCTAGAAAATTATAAAAACCGAAAACAAAGAAAGACGTCAATTTAGAGAGAGAAAATGTGAAGTTAAAGAAAAGGGAAAAGAAAGAAGAATTTAAATCCAAACCCTCCCGATTCGTTCATGGATTTGAGTAATGGCATACACATAAAGATCAAATAAGGTGCCAAAGGCCACAGGGAATTTAAAAAGGCGAATCAAAATCGATTCATTTTGCCCAAGCATAACGTCCAAACTGTTGGGTAGATTGTATCTCCGTCGTTTGGTATTATATTTGATACACTCCAAAAGAAAGTGTTCCACGCTAAGGCCCAATTTCACCAAGTTCGTTTAATGTCTTAAACGAGATTTTCTGTGCAGTAAATCGTGATTATCAAAATGCGCGTTCCACCATCTTCGATTTACGAGAAAATCGCGATTAACGCTTAAACGTTCGGGGACCCTTCGATTACCAGCGCAAATCGCGATTTTCTTCAGAACTGCGAGAAATATGGCGTCCATTTTGTTTGTTTGCTCGTAGCTCGGTTTATAGGTTATGTTCAGTGGCACGAGGGAGGCCCGCTGCTGCCTATGGTGTCCTTAGGTGGCGGTAGTGAGCAACATGATGCGTTTTCCTCCCGTCATTTGTCTTCAAATTACCCATAATGCACTGTAAAACTACTACCAACCCAGAGATTGTTCAGAAACATTGAGCAACTTAAACGACGATTAGTTTTGCTTGGTGAAACGCATAAAATGTAATCGCGATTCCATTTACCTAATCACGTTTAAGGAAATCGCGATTATTCTACATTTGGTGAAATTGGGCCTAAGTGTTGTATTGCAAGTCTCACATATGGGGTAGGTTCACCGCGTAAGAATTGACCATGGGTTATAAAGCAATGGCCAATACGAATTCGTGTAAGAATCACTTCTTCACGTCTGTTCGCACGGGATGAAGACGACCAGGTCTTAACGGAGTCTTTTACCTTCCTCAGCTTGATGGTGCAATTTTGCCATTCGGTTTGCCATGTCTTAAGAAGAGACGATCTTATGGCAACCTTTGAATCTGGCGTAGGAACGGTTGAAAGGTCAAGGACTGCCCTCTGTGTTCCCCGCTTCGCTGCCTCATCAGCTTCTTCATTACCCATAATACCCTTTGAGGCGGGCTTAGAACTATTTGAGACGGACAATATTGCCATTCATAGTTGTCACCTACATCTAACGGTTTGGGAAGCGCAAGCGAATATACGGTTTCCAAGATTAATTTTTCCCCGTCTTACTTCTCTACTAATCATTATTACTTATTACTTGAGTTACCAAAGGTAATAATATTGCATTGTCAGAGGGTTTATATATGTGTGCCAAATTTCAGTTCAATCGGTTGAGGGGAAGTGGTTTAAATCTCAGTTGCAAGATTTAACCCAAATATACGAAGTAACCAGTGAAGTTAAATAAAAGCTTCTATAAAAATATTTAATGCTTATAAGGTAACAAAATATGTTTTGCATAGTAACCTTGCAATTCATATCATCCGATTCCTTCCAGTCTAAAAATTTCCTATCGCGAATATATCAAACAAGACAATTATAATACTAAATCGTTGCGTCGAAAGGGCGTAATCAGTGGTGCATTGGCTTTATCGTTCCCATCACCACAGAGTAAGCATTGTATTGTGCTTCGTCAGTTATTTTATGCAGTTCACAGGAAGCCGTTCATAGCAGATCAAAAGGAGGAATGCAGTTTGCCCCATGCTTGATCAAAGCGAGGTCCAATCATTTGTTAGCGAATGAGATCTACCGTAGAAACATCAATATCATACCAATTTCCAAATTCACAGACGGAATATGTTTCCTCTACCACCGAGAATCACGGTTGAACATTTGTGCAATGTCAACTTAAGAGAACATGATATTCCAATCTGGGTTAGATTTGAGAGGGAGTAGTTCGCTCTAATGCAATTGTCGGCAACATGTTCCACTTTTGTTGGTAAAGTCTCAAATAAAATAAATGTTTGTTTTCTTTTGCATACTCTAGATTTGTTTGTAGTATTTTATTGATTTTCAGCTACGGATCGTTTGATATACATACAACGTTTTAAGCGAGAACTTTATTTTTATATCCTTTAAAACTTAGCTTTGGAAATGTAATTACTTGAGAGGACATTATTTGCTTTATCAAGTATTTTCTACGTCGTTGTTGATGTTCAATTGTATTATTTTATTTATTCCTAGCATAAGTAACATACATGAAATGTAACTGCGAGGTTTTTCTGAGACTTTTGCCCTTTTTGACAATTTTTGCAACGGTGAAATGATTGGTTCTACCTAAGTTTTGACCCATGTATTTTACATTGTGTCGATGATGTTACATAATGCGAACTACGATGTCTTATGTTAAGGAAAGAAAATCAAATTATCTTCCACGATTTTAATTTATATGTTTCATTACAAAACAAACGTGTTTTGTGAAGCTTTCCCCATCATCAGTGTTCTACAATAATTTTACATTTAGAAAAAAAAATTCCCAAATTAAATATTTACGAAATCCTAGAAATCATCCCTTTGCGTCAATGAACAAACTGTAGAAAAACCAGCACCGTTTTAAATTTATTTGCTCGTCAACTTACCCTTTTACATCCATCGCCTCCTACACATTGCCGTTGTCCATTCATTCTACTACTGTTTTTCGGTTACAATATTTTAAATTGATTTACTCGTTAACGTATTCCTCCATCTTATACTCTTTGTCATATCAATTATCACGAGACCATTCACTCCGTTACTGTTTTTCTGTATATTCTGATCGAATCGAGATATCTCAATTTATATTTAATTGAGACTGATTTATTTATGTTGATCCCATGTTGCTAGGGAAAATTCTCTATATTTTACAGTATTTATCTTTCTATAAGGTAAAGTATAAGGTACAGTATTGTATCTTTCCTGAGGTTTATTTATACGTTGAATATAGCATTTTTTAGATTTCTTGTATATTTATTTTGTTTATCATTGTACAACACTGACGATGGGGAAAGCTCCCCGAAACATGTCTGTTTTGTAATAAAATACATGCATTAAAACTGTAGAAGATAATTTCCCTTCGATTCCTTTGCATGGATTACAATGTCCACAAGATATCGGTTGCAACCAGAAATATTGAGATGTATTATTATTTATTTCATGTCTTATGGAGAGTTTCAGGCCATGCTACTTTCTATTCTACCTAACCGTAACTTGGGTTGGGGAATTCGGAAGGAGATATGTGGGGTTGTGGGGGAATGTATGAAAAATATGGTACCGAACCGACTTGAGGCCTAGTTTGGCAGGGCAGTGTTTGACCAATCCGCGCACAGAAGTTTGGTGAAAACGAAGACGCTTCCACTACACTACTGTTTTCTGCTTTAAGACACCATACTTATAAAAATATACGTAAATGTAGTACGTGCAATGAGTAGCACATCCAGGTCTTTAAGTTAGAGGAAAGTGTAATGAGAAATAAGATTCGGTTTTATCCAGATGTTTTACGTTCTGTAGTTCTGTTAGTATATTTTTACAATGCTCTGATAAGGAAAGCATTGACGTAGGAAAAATTGTTCACCCGAAAAAACTTATGTTTATCTAATTCACATAGTTCTCAGCCACGAATCACTGACTACCAGATCAACTTGCGCTATACATCACCTCTGTTGAGAAATAAAGATCTGCAATACGCTGATGTATGTGATACATACAATGTAGGAAACCAAATCATTGTACACAATGTCTAGGTAAAGTAAACAAGGTCAGAAACCACTAGGCAAAGATGGAAAAAAAAATCATTAGATGCATGTGCAAATAAAATGTCAAAACTGGATGTGCTATTGTGCAAAGAAACAGGTACATAACCTATCAGCAATAATTGATTTTTTCTATTAAAGTAATCTTTTAAAGTTTAAGAAATACCATTAAATATAATGAAAGGTAACGTACACTTTTTCCATATTCAGTGGTATAGTCATATTATTCTGCTCAATTAAGTCGAACAGCAAGGTCAGAACTTATATAACTAATTTATTGTCTTATTTCGTTTATTTTCTTATATATTTCTGTTACCTTTTTGTGATATTCGATATTGTTTCCTATACGCAACATTTGAAAAACAAGTTTGTTTCCCAGTAAATGTACTGAAGAAAAGAATAATATAATAAACAAATAATTGTGATTCAGTTCAACTTTGAAATAAAATATTGAATAACAAGATTTGCCTATCTTCATTAAGGTAATGTGTATAACGTATAGGTAATTATGCAATGCCTAGGCAAAGTGAGGAATTCTACAAATATTTCCTACTTTTTCTAATGCCTGAATATATACATTGTTTGTTGTTGCCTGTGATTGTGGGACGTTGCTTATTGAAGTGTGGGGTATTCCCTCCCACTGTACCGGATGAAACCGAGTTACTGGGAATGAAGCTGTGTGAGTCAGGGTCATGGTGGGAGGAAGTGGGCTTTCAATTTATCAACGTCATTCACTTGTTCATGTTCTTTCATCTCGGTGTCCTTGATCCTGGGTCAAGGCCGAAGCGTCCATTCCAGTCAGCGAGTGTTTCCTTCTCGTGTTTTGTTGGACGTCAGTCACTACGAAAAGTTATATTCATTTAAAAATTTTGAAAGTCAAAATGCAATATGGCTGACTGGGTTCGTAAAAAGAAAAACAATACTTCAACGAAATAAACTTTATATTTCTGGGAGACTGTCGTGTCGTGAATCACTTTACGTTTTTGAGATCAACTGATGTTTTGTGAGGTTAGTGTAAGACAATTTTCGTGTCTAATGCAGGTGTAATGAAATGAAAAGAACTCTATTATATGCGCTGATATGTTACCTAGCGATGTGAGGAGCACGTCACAAAAGAAATTTGGCTACAAATTCAAGTAGAAATTTCTTCAAAATTCCTGGAAACACAGTGGCTGCTTGATAATTTCCAATAGGCGCGGTGGGAACTACTTGAATAATTCATAGAACTATAAATCCAGCAAGTGATAAAAAAACTCCATACTTTACTCATCAAGTTGGTGGTCAACTAACATGAATCCTTTCGTTGCTTAAAATAAAAATAATAAAATAACTGCCAACATCTTCAATTCAACTCTCTGATGATCAGTATGGGTTTAGAGTGATGTTTTATCTAGGCAGCCATCTTATTAAGAACGATGACGTCACATGCAATTTTAACAGTTGAAATAATTTACTTTTAAAACTGTATCTTCTAAATATTCATTTTAGTGAAATAGTTTTTTATAGTTTAAATGCATTTTTTTTCGTTTGAACAAACTCTCGTCAAATTATATTAATCTCATGCCATAGAAGTGTTTTTACTGTTTTACGAACAAAAACTTGCGCTCTGTACGCCGGATGATCCATTCCAAACCTCTTTTTTTTAAAAGTAATTCTATGAAAAGGGAAAAGTCACTCGTGGCGTTTCAGAAAATCGTAGTTGTTGACGTGAATGCGTCGTATCAATTTTGGAGTGCGGGTTTCACCAAAGTTGCCAAATTAAGTCACCTCTGTTTTCGTTTTCACGTCTGTTTTATTAATTTTGTTGCCATCTGATATTAATTTTTTTAAACTAAAACTTGGACTGTTTCTCTTCTCCTGAAATTCTATGAAAATCAGGAAAGGTGGGGGGCGGGGGGTCTTCAAGCGTGTAGTGGGTGGCAACGAAACGAGTTTGGCGCGTGATAATGAATCGTACGAGTAAAACACGTTGATCACCATAATGAAGGACTACCAAATTTGTTGCAGAATGCATTGCTTCTCATGACCATTCATAATTAGAAATGCTTATAAATATTCAAAAATATTCAAACGCAATGCAAAATTTTCATTCAGTTTGAGAAAGATAAATTTAAAAACTTTGTCAAACACAAAAGATAATTTTTTTTATACAAGCACAACATATTACGTTTTAGTAAAGCAAGTAAATATCCCAAACAGAATAAAATTCAGATTCCCAAACATATTCAAATTCCCATGAAACATATTTAATAATGTACAAAAATCATACCCTCTCGAAATATCCCTACTCTATTCATCCAGTTCTACTTCAAGAACATTAAAATAACTTAAACCGCTAAATTGTTCTTTCACCTGCTGAGTGGATCAAGTCACGATCAAATGAGGAAGTTTCCTAAGAAGTTTTTACATATATTTTTAAAACCTCTGTGAGGCCGTGTGTCCGATGGAAATAAATTAAAAAACTGGAGAGTACTATATCTCAAGTACAAAGTATTGTTTCTAAGCTCACTCTCTACCAGGACCAAATTTAACTCTCCTCTCACCTAAGGTAATTAAAGTTATGTTATTCCTCCATTGAAATACTTGATTTAAAAATTTGTACAAACCAGAGCTTTTTTTTAAGGATTATTCGTAGTGAAGAAATATTCTAGCATTCCTCCTTTTTCTCCTGTTTACACTCCCTCTCCTGATTACAAGAGGAAATGTTTTCAACATAATGTTTCTTATGATAAGAACATATTTTCTTACTTTCCTTTATCCCGGTTCCCTGGGAGCTCGGAAATGATTCGTTATAAATTAGTGAATTCATAATTCAATTATTTCCATTACTTACAAGATTTAATTAGCAATATAATTCTCAAAATCAATTCTTTCTAATTTCTGTATCCAGAATTACAGACTATATAGACACGCACCTAGCGTCCCGTACCACAAAAATTCGAATAATTAGCAAATTATTGTAATAAAACTACATCAAATTTCTGAGACACGAGGTTAGCATTGCAGACGACAGTAGACTCACACCGTTTCCTTACCACATCGTAGTGCAACGTCATTACTCATGACACACGTTGATAGTATAGGTTTAGTGAGTGAGTTCGAGGTTAATGTTTTAAAAAATTTACGGGGTTCCCCACGGACCCTTCTTGGCTTGGGTGGATTCCATATCCTGCCCCCGGAGGGTTCGCAGCACGGCTTTAGCCTAGGGGCCTACATATCCTAAATGCCTGGATCTATCCTAATCGTATTAGATTTGTTTCATATCAAGTAAAAATTCCCATTTAACCTTTCTTCCAAATAAAAACTTTTTCATTACTGCACAAATGCTCGTCCGTACTGCACAAGATGTGCTGTACTGTACGTTCAAAGAACCCCGGTACGTACTAACACTTTCAAATTCTGCAAACTACAGAGAATTCCGCTAGTTGATTAACAACGTGAAAGCTCAAACTTTACAATAAAAGAACAGGTGTCGAGAGAAGGAGAAAAATAATTTCTACGAAGTAATGTTAATTACCTTTTTCTAAACAAATATACAACTTTTCCTTGAATGTAAACAAATCGGAACACCTCCTGTCATATCCATATGCTTTGATAATGTATTTCTTTAATTTCTGTTTCTGAAGTATTTCAAATATCTTAATATATATGTAAGGATATTTGTTTCGACGTGACGTAACCCTTGTGCAAATAATCCACTGATATTTTCTTCACCCTACTACAAAAATGATGTACAGCACTTGCAAAACAATGTTGTTCGATACAGAATTCAAACAGTTCGGAAACGTTTCCACGTCCATGACAAATGATGTTCTGAGGCGAATATTAGATTTCCGTGCAATTCCCCGTAGCATCTGAATGTCAGAGAATTGAAGTTAGTTTACTCGGACGTTATCGGACTGAGAATGTACTTGACGTGAATAGCGAATGCGATGTTTTGTTTGTTATTGAAATGGCGGACGAAGCATGGAATTTTGAAGTAATTTACACAGCTGAAAATATTTTTGAAGGGTCACTATTTTGTTTGACAATTTCAAACACTGTATGATGATGTGACATCTGCTAATGGTCTTTCTCAATTTTGATGTATTTATTTCATTTTTACTATTTTGACTGCCACTTTAACCGTTGCGTATACTATCTTAATCTAGAGATATTAGAAACGTTTTTAACCACATTTTAATAGTATTTATAAAAACGTATTGTTAATATGAGTGAAGAATTACCTTTCAATGACAATCACTGAATCAAGGTTGAATGTGACATAAAACATATTCAACCTTGATAATCGTCGTTCAATCTCTGGATTTTTTTTTTTTTGCGTGATTTATAAAACACCCGTACTTGTACATGTAGGCTACATGTTGAACAGATTGTTGCAGTATGGTATAATTAATTCATGTTTGACTAAAATCCTATTGAGGTCCCTCCCTGTTTGTCAACGTGAATGGTCTATTATCCAAAATCAATTTTTGACTGATAGGGTAGCTCACTGTTAACTCTTGATTATTAGCGTCTCAAGTAAATTATAGCACCTGACATACGCAAAGAAAATATTCAATATAAACTCTTTAATGCATTTTATCTATTTAATAGATTATACCATTTCAAATATAGGACAATGTAATAAAAACTGTTATAGCAGTAGTGCAGTGAAATCCCAATATCACATCCAAAGTTGTGACATCCATGGTTGTGACATGCCACCCTTAGTGTATTCGATATATAAAGTTGGGAAGACATATCCAAACGTTTGGAAAAATTTTGATATCACATCCAATCTTAGGCTGCTCACATTCATGGTGTGGTTTCTTCTCAGAGTAAAGCGTATAAGTGTAGTTTAATTTAGTTAAGGACATATTTCACGGAATATTTCCAGGTAAATTTACCATTGTTAGCAATAAAAGAACTCATTATATGTTAAAAAAACAATTTAATTTTATGTGCATACTATACATTTTGATGATCGGCGTCTGCCAATCCCATATTATCGCTGTAAATCTAGAGTCTTCTGTATATAGAAATAATTCCGAGTGCAAGAAGATTACGAGTAAAAGTTTGAGCTGTACGTCGCATAACACTTGAGTTGGAAAACCTTGTTCACAGTTGATTACAATATTGTAGTCCATGGCGTAGAGCAATGAAACCATTCATGAAATACAAAGGAGTGTAATATCTTCGTAGAATACACGGGAAACATGTGTTTGCTATATATTTCATTAATGTGAGACAAATTCAGTATTAATAATATGCATGTCATTGCTGATTGTAAAAAAGACATGAATTGGTAACACTCTAAGCACGACACGTTACACGCCAGCTCCCTCTCTTCCTAATGATATGCGTCGTGATGACTAAGCTAGTATACTAAGCAAGGGCGGCTCGGGAAAAAAAAATTCGGGTTGGTAGGGGAGGGTTTGGTATTCCAAAATGACAATTGGTTACACGATTCCTGATATGTAAGTTATATCATAATATAGTGAAACATACTCATGGATTTAACATCTGTTTATACTACGCACAAATAGTAAATCTACTGAAATAGCGCTAAAAGAAAATATTCACGAAAATGAAAATTAAGAATCTGAACCTAAAAAACGTTAAGGTTTCCAAGAGACCTGAACATGGGGTGATGTTCCTAAAACATATTAAACAGAATCTGCAATAATTCTTTTTATCCGACGATTCATACGTAACACCCAGTAAGTCAAGTCTCTCCAACCACTCCAGCATTATTCACTAGGACATCCATTCCTTGGAGATTCTCATTAATCCGTCGGAAGCATTCCACAATGTCTTCATCGTTGGAAGCGTCTAACGCACGCACATGTAATTGCCCCGCAACAGGATCAGAGGGTGGAAGACGACCTCGCTCGTAAGCTTCCTTCCGGGCATTTTCAGCAGCTTCCTCGAATTAAAATACGTGACATTTTAAATAAAGTAGAACTCAAGAATTCAGATAATGAAAATTTACTTTTAAAAAAATTTAATACAACTAACAACGTTAGTACAAAAAGCAACTTTTTTTATTTCCATATACTATGTTGTACATAATCAAAAAATAAAGGACAAATAATACATCGGAAAATTAACAGGAATTCATACATCAATTTTACGATAATTTTGTCAATGTTTTCCATTTTATTTTTTTCACATTACAACTTTATTCATGATATGTTACTGAAATACTACTTGATGTATTAAATTCCTGATAATTAACTACTTTCGAGGGTTTGAGAAACATTATTTTTATTTTAATAAAATATAAACTGCTTTTTGGAAGGTGTTGCTTCAGTTCATATCCATCATAACAATCTTACTTGTATTTGACTTACTGACAGTTCCAAAGTCTTCCTAGGGATGGAGCCACTGATATGAAATCAATGTCGAAAAGTTAATCCTAACTTTAGCCGTTTGCTTCAAGACTACGCTTACGTTACGTCACTTCATTCGTATTTTTCCAAGAATTATTTGTATTTTTGATATAAGTACATTTTTGAAAGCCAAAATTCTTGTCGAAACGTTGTTTGGTGAAACAAAGTAATTTTATTTAAGTTTCTCTTTTAAATTTCTTAAAATTGTATAACTTATCACTGAAGTGCTATATCTATTTTCTTACCACATTTATTCAATTCTGAGTCCGTACGGTCCCACTTTTTCATCGTATCGCTTTTCATTGTATATATCAGTTTCACATGGTTTTTCATTTTTCCGTTTACTTTTCGGTGCGTGTTTTGTCCATACAGTTTTGTAATAATATCGGAGCTAAACTGGTTATAGGAATTCGAGGTTAAAAATCTTTGACTACCCTTGAAGTCTTACATAAACGTGGAATAAAAAAAAAAAAAAAGAAATATTTATCAAAAACATAATTTTTATTTCAAAATCATTGAACTTGAAATAAACAAGAAATTCTTTATTTTGAACATCATCACAACAACTATTTTGCAGTTCGAAAACTGAGTTTAAAAATTAACAAATAATAAAACTACTAATGCTAGGAAAAAGTTTCGAAAATATTTTCGATAAAATGTGTAAATATTCGGTTCGTCGCTCTCAATGTCATCAAATTAGTGAGGAAAATATTTAAGATACAAATATAAATATATATAAATGGGATGTGTCTTTTGTATTGAAGAAACTCACTAAGAAATGTATTGGTTTATTATAATTCAGATTTTTAAGGTATCGCAGAATAATGTTTTTCCAATAGTTGCTAACTATCGTAAACTAATTAAGGTATAATTTTTTAACGTAAAAGTGCGATTTCAATCGACACTATATTATGACGAAGTGTCAACCACAACCGAACAACAAAAACTTCCGCGTTAAACCGGGCCGGGTCGGCTAGCAGCACAAAAAGATTAAAAGGCTTAAAAAGATAATAAAACTGGCACACAATAATAAAAAATAGACACTAGACCTACATGTCCTTACGTATTTTGACGTGCTAAATCCAAATCTAGGGTTGAAATTTCTCCATGGTTTACTCATAAGTTATTGGAACACGAACAAAAGGATGAGAAAAGTTATATGATAATTGAAAATCATATTAGCGATTCGATAGATCAGAATCCATGATAGAATACTATGGAGCTCAGGCAGAAATTGTAAGTAGCTCCAGCTCTTTTCAAAAATGAAAATAACTGAAATTATCATTATAATATTCACCGCACGCCAAGTGATGGGATAAAAGTTAACAAGTTTTTATATGCTAATATATGAGTATCATGATTAAAATTGAAATAATTCACTAACAAAACATTAAAATCTATATTAAATACAATAAGATATGAAAAAGATCAACTAGAAAATAAACAAAAATGGTTTAAATTGATGGACAATACTTACATTACTCATAAATCAATAATATATAAATGTATACCTCACTCTTCTCGAGATCATTTTAACCCAAAAGGGTAATTTGCTGAATCCAAACTATATTGACGTCATAACTCCAATTTCGCTGAGCGAGTAAGGATACGCCTTGTAACAACATGGGTGTGCTCATATGAACATGACGTATTGAGACAAACATGATACGGGCTCTTGGACCAGCTCTCCATTGGAGTTGTGTTTCCAACAATGACAAATATTTAGCAACCAAAAAGGAAACATTTGAACGTCATCTCAAAATGAGAACGTATTTATCTGCGGAATGAGTGAGTGAAATGGTCAAATAACATGGACCTGTATTGATCGAAATAGATACCTAAGTGAATTTCAATTATTTTCAGAGAATGACAAATTAGATAAAAATGTAATGTTTAGTATTGTCCAGGAGAGTTATAATTTTGCATGAGATTTACTTTCTAAAAGATAATAATTCATTAATGACATTTTGTGATCTTTAGAGGATTTAAAAAAAAGTGTTTTTGTAAGCTGAACACCATATAGAAATACATGTATTTTAAATCATCAAAATGGAAAAAAAGTCATTTATTATTAATATGTTTAAATTTCATATCTTTAAATTTGCAAGAGTGGAGAGTGCAGAGTTGCCGTAGATATTGTTACAATGTTAATATAATCAATAAATAAATTTATAATAAAAAATGTAGTTACAAACTGCGTTTGACCTCGTGGAGGATTGTGAACTAATTTACTCTCTGGAAGCAACAAAGTGACCATCTCATCAGTACTGATCAAGGACCTTAAGCCACAAGCGAGTTTGATATTTAAGCACACTCTTAAGAAAAAATAAAAATAGTTAACTTCGTGTTATACTATCAACAGAATAATAAAAAATTTGTATTTAATTAAACGTAAAATTTACAAGTACGTATTATTATCATGCTATAGATTATTCTGAAATTATTGTTTCTAAATCGTAACAATTAAAATAAATCTGGATTAATTATTACATTAAAAAACTGCATTTAACCGAAGGAAAATCCGGGCCAGGATGCGGAAAATAGTTTTAAAAACAGTTTTTATAATGTTTCAGTAAATATTTTTATTACGTTCAGTGAATGTATTATATGTTCGGATATGAAATACCCGAGGTACTTTGTATATTAATAAGAACGTTTACAATTTTTCACTCCACACACTTTTAGTTTTAAATGGTTTTTGTACAGAAAAATTTACTGAAAAAATGTTTGTCTACTTACCAATACGTAGTTATTAGTTTTTTCTTATTTATAGAGGAAAATGGAGTTGAAACAGGTGAAAAGGACCTCCCACTAAAATGACTCTATTGGGTCAGGCCAGAAATTTTCTTCATTGTAGATTGAAACTTTAAAAATTTATTATTCCCTGTGTTTCTAGCGAATTGTTTGGTTTAATACATTCTTCACAATTTTCCCCCAAATTAGACGCTTCACGGAACCATTATCAATTCATTTGTGTAAAATTGTGATGACATTTAAACAGTAATGTCGCTTTTATAAACGATTATGTTTCTGTGAAAATTGTGCTTGTCATCAAATTCCAAGTTAATGATCAACATGACTTGCAATTTCTCTGAAGATCGACCTTGAGGCTCACGAGTATTCGTGTCACATATAAAGTATTCGAGGTCGTTTAAAATAGATTCTTACGTAATTATTCAAGAAAAAATGACTTATCATGATATTATATTCACATCTTCGAATGACGACTCAACAATTTTTTATTATTATCAGTATTACAATTAAGATTAATTACATGTAAACAAATATTACTTGGAAGATGAGTGAAAATAAATTTAAAGTTAAGCAGAATCTGTGTCGCACAATGGACTCTGAGACAAATTAATGAACAGGCAATAAACTGCAACAGAAATATTGTAAAGATATATATATATATATATATATATATATATATATATATATATATATAT
>NNCF01127195.1:456509-491277 GCA_002313205.1 Laupala kohalensis
TAATTAGTTGAATATTCACCGATAATTTAAATTATTGTTCTCAAAGAATAGATAATGGAAAAAGGATATCAAATTATATAAAAAAGCATCAACCCAATTGAAATTGTATTTTATCGAAATCTAAATAGTTTCATTCGAAACACGATTCGATGAAGAAAGAAGAGACGGATCACACAGTTAATGTAGTAAAAATGATTGAATTCAATTAAGGTACTTTGATTGAGCCAGGCACATAATTTTCGAAACTTTCCTTTATGTTATCCATTCTGTTTATATTAAAAACAGTCATTGGTTAAAACTACGAATAATTTATGATTCCGTTTCAAGTGAAACAATGTGCTCGAAAAATGGTCCTCAATTGGAGCGTTTTCTAATTTTGCGACAATTTTCGTCTAATAACTTTCCTAGTTGTTCCGAAAGGCAAGGCCAATTTCGTACTGTTTTTTTTCTCCGCCAAATTTGTGACATTTGTGATAGTTCTTTATACCGATTCCATTAGGGATTTTACATGGAAATTAATTTTAAAACTGTCCCTTCAGAGGCTTTATCTCTAGACTACGACTTCAAGATGGATGTATTCAAATATGAGCCTGGTAAGGTGTAAATTTTATTAGATGAGTTGATAGATAACAGCTTATTCTCTCATTGAAAAATTCAAGATTTTCAAAAACACTCATCAGTCCGCTCCTACTACGTTACATCAATGAACTGTTACTTTTTTTATCTTCTTTTAACGATACGTCAGTTTATTTCCAAAAATAAACGTAAAAGAAGAAGTGTTCCTCTAAGTACGCTGAAAACAAACAACCATTCTATATTGAACCTCGAAGAGACTTATGTTTCGTGTATCTGCATAAAACCAATATTTTAATATCAAATTAACGAAGAAATGTGTAAACAAAACTTAATTGTGAGATATGTTAATTTTTCATGTACACATGTGATTTGATTGTTTTGGTTAGCCCCACAGGGGACTTACATTTAGTAAGTGCGTGTTTGGCGAACACAGGGTCCCGAGCTGAGTCTGGCATTACTTCCACTTACTTGTTCAAGGCTTCTTCCTTTCTCTTTCCTGACCTTCCTTGGTCACCTCTTGTTCTTTTCGATCCCGACGCTAGTCGGGCTAGGGTATCTTTCATTTTCATCATTTTTGTCTCCCCCTCATTTTTTGTCCTCAATGTTTTGTTGTATGTTTTGAGATATGTTTTGGTATGTTGTAATTCAGGAGGGTTTTTAGTGGGTATGGTTGAGTCATTCGGCGTTTCCCACACGCCGGGAGAGTCATGTTGGTTCTCCCTAGTGCGTAACTGCATTTTCCTGCACAATTTTTAGGGCTCCAATTACCTTTGATGTCGACGAGCCGTAAAGCCCCACAAAAAAATGTTTTGGTTAGTTTGCTAGTTACGACTTAAATTCTTAAATTGACAAGAAATACCAAGAATTTCATCCTAAGAATATGAGTTTTGGGATGCGATAACTGTTTATTAACAATAGTTTTCTGGGTTTGACAATTTAAATGTACTGCTTCTGCAGTTTACAAACCTGCACATGCGGAGGAGTACCCAAAGCGTACAATACAGCATCAGCTACGTCTTCAGGGTACAGATGCGCTCGTTGGCTGTACCATTCGTCTGGTGCGGCGATTTTCGAGTCATTCAGGAAATTCGTACGCACCATTCCAGGACTTACTTCCTGCAAGATAAACATAATTTATTTGTTATTTATTTATCATATCGCTCTATGATCCCGATTATTACGGCTCATTCACATTTGCCACTCCTGTCGTATGAACCACAATACCAATTCGGACGCTCTGTCTTCCTTTATCTTCCTCTACCAGATGGTAGTGCACACGGAAAATTATTTGTCTCTCATGCCGTATAATCACACGATATTATTTTTTGAAACGAATACTACGTAAAAATAAATTCAATTTTTTAAAACTTCAAGAATTTTCAATCTTACGAATCACCATATTTTTGAGAAACTAAGAGACTATTCTTCATAGATTCAAGTGTCATAGGAGGATCATGTCTACAAAAAATAAATTATTTGCAGTGGGTAATAAAGTATTTCATAATTTAATTGTTATCACATTTTTCTCTATTCATAAAACATTAATTAAAAATCTATTCACAAATGTCTCTTGAAGATCGTGGTATATAAATAAGAAAATTTATTTAAAATCATAACTTTAAAAAAATGTATATGCAATTCTTTTTCGTTTAATAATATATTTTTAATCTAAAGGCGATCTCACAAAAATGCTTAATTGTATAGTTTCATGAGTCAAATCACAAGATATTAATAGTTTTTGCTAAAAAAATTCGGAGTAGTGTGGGTTTTAAAAGAACTGTCGGGTGAACTTATAAGTTGAATAACATTCTCACGTGTTTCATCGACCATGAACATATTCGAAAAAATAATTTTATAATTTATACTAAATACAACGACACTTCTGAGAAAGTTTAGAAACCAATTGGTCAATCAATTACTACTACTTCGCTTGTTAAACTGCAACCAAGAACGCTCTTTTACAATGTCCCAGTCCGGAGAAAAAGCTGTTTTAAAAATTGACAAGAAAAACTTTCCTGATCAAACTATAAAACTTATTATATACATGGAAAATAATTGTTTATATCATGTACCAAAATTTGATGCAGATATTACGACGCATTTTAAAGAAGGAAATATTAAGTCTGACTCCTTTTTTTAAATAGGAAAGGGTACTTTTTACGTCCTCACCTTCATAAAAATTATTATTTACTTGGCATATTTGTTTGGCCGTTAAACGCAGAATATTTAATCCATTGAATATCTGATGAAATTAGTTTTTATGTAGGACCTTCGTAGTTGTTTTTTATCGAGGTTCAAACTCAAGTGCCCCTGACTTTGTTTCTGATAGTAGTAATTATGATACACCCACATAGAACCTATCTGGGCTATATCTTCCATGAGTAACATTTTATGGATTATTATTATTATTTCCGTTGTTCCTTAAATGTTCTAATACATTTTTCCCAGTTCAACGATGCATAAAAATTATTATAGATGAATGTACTTACGGTTACACGTATCTTACTCTTGGCAGTCACCAACTCCTTCCTAAGGCCTTCTGTCAACACGCGCACACCATGTTTGGATGCATGATACATGGACCATTCGCACAAAAACGGCATGATATGACCAGCAACACTAGAAGAAGAAACATTCGTATATATTTGGTTGTCCGGTTTACAATTTGTTCCGAACATCCATTTATATACATTTTTATTTATATACATTTATATGTATTTTGATTATGGCCGTTGAAGCCTACGTTTACATGAAACATTCATCTTGAATTAGAATTATCTTTACGTTTATCCATAACCCTTTTCCTTACTTAAAAAAATATATTTGTTGCACATTTGTACAACAAAAACATAATATCAAGCCATGTATGTGATATGATTTTTTAACACTTATAATTGTTTGTCGTGCAACTATAGAACCTCACTTAAACGATACCTATACATCTTCTACTTAATCTGCATCACTTTATATTTTTAAATTTAAATATACAGCATACGGAGCAGAACTATGGGGAATAAGGGATAATTCTCTTTTTGCCTCCCTCTATACCGGTTATCTGGGACACATTCTAAGAGTTTCTACAAGCACAGCTAATAGCGGGATTCTGTGGGAATTCGGAGAATATTCACTAAACGGTATTTTAAAATTAAAATCACTGAAATATTGAATTCACATCGAAAGTGGTAAGAAAAATGAAATTGCACTAGAATTNTAAACGGTATCTTAAAATTAAAATCACTGAAATATTGAATTCACATCGAAAGTGGTAAGAAAAATGAAATTGCACTAGAATTTACAAAAACAATAGAGATGTCGGATGGTGCACAAACATTAAATGTATTTTAAATAAACTCACGAAGCTAGATAAGATAGAATCAGCTATTAGAGAAGCGTTCTCTTACAGTACATGTGGTGGTCACTGGGGATTGGCGACGAAAACCATATATTGATTGGTTAAATAAATCAGATGTAGCAGGGATGCATGGTTTAGATTGGGGTGGGGGGGTGGAAAATCCAAAAACTACGAGGTGAGTTAAGTGACACTTGTCCACTCCATGCGGAAGAGGAGGAATGGATTTACATTTTATTATTTTACGCCAAAACCAAACACAGTCGAAGCGAATGACTTTCTGAAGGGAACTTTAGCAATCGAACAAGAAATATTGATCAGGCAATAGAAATTATGAGGGATAACAGATCAACGGTATTGCAACTCCTGAGCAGATTCTTTAGAATTGAAAGGGGGAAAAGAGAAACAAAGATTTTGGAAATATCACAAGAATGTGATTCTGTCGCTGGTTCTTAAATATATTTCAGGTTACTTGGAACCTCAAAATGTAAGGAGGAAGAATGAAGAAAAATACAAGAAGATGACTCTCATATTTCTTAACTTATTATTTACTAAATTATATTATTATTACTACTACTTACTATTTTCTGATGTATTACCGTTTAATTAATTTTATTACTATTTTCTCAACATACTTACGTACTTGTAATATATGTATTGTACTTGCTTATCCTGGCCGCTGCTTTTCCGTGGTTCCAAACCGTGCTCAACGAATATTCTAGTTGCATTTCCTTTTTTTCCCTTGTAAAACATAAATACGTAGCAAGAAGCAACTAGAACATTCGTGGAGAGTGCATACCAGGGTACAGTATACTCAGCCCACGGCATCCTCGGGCTCAAACACAGGCGCATGGGCCCTCAGACTCGCCAATATTCTTTGCAATTGTTTGTTTGTGTATGAATATAAAAAATAATGTCTAATAAAACCCTTTTGAACTGAATTTTAAAGAATTGAATGAAGTTGAAATTTAAATTCTAAAAGAAAGCTTGAAGTTGTCATTTCGTATTATAAGTTTTACAAACATACGTTTGCCCATGAGTACCATATCAATTTATTAAATACACCTTTATACATTTAACTAAAAAGGAAATAATAATATTATATTCAAAATCGTATCTTACGTGTTTATTCCGGTGTGTGTCTAAAGAAAAATTATTACATTGATTAAAGACCTTGTTTTCTTCGTCCACGTAAATTCTGTAGGTACTGATGTCGGCGTTCTCCCAAGCTATCATATTGTACAATATAAGATGAATGTTCAGTTGTTCAATTGTTGAATACGGGCATCCGTGGTAGGTAATTGTTCATGCAGTCGAACAATACTCACAAGCCACATTTTTTTACAAAAATACCGTATAGCTATTAAGTCTTTTGTTTATTCTGTTCAGTCACGCAATGCATTGTGGTTAATTACATCCCTAAAATTGGTCTTTCTTTAACTGAATAGTCGTATTATCGTACACAGACACTTTTATTTTTATTATACGATACTAATTTTTCTCGTTAGCTAGTATTCCTCCATAAATGAATTTTCTATTTCTTATTATTCTATATTGCTTATAATAAGGTTCTCGTCCTACCCTCATTGTGTTATAAATCTCCTATTCTTGTAACACATGAAATCTATCTTGATATCCCTACTTTTGATTACTGCTGCGCTCTGTTAGTGAGTTTCAGAACTATCTTCACCACGGTGAGATCTCACTCACTCTGTGAATAGCACAATGAACATATATGAAACAATCATTATACGATACTCCATATAATGAAAAATTAATTGAAAATGTATATTTCTTAATATTATGTTGCTCTTGTGCAGTATAATTATCTAAACAATCAATTACCTAGGCAACGCCGTCCAACTAGCGGCCCGCGGAACGTTTTTTGCGACTCGCGAGTTACAGTAAATTTTACTCGTACATCAAATGTTGATAAAAACAAGTTTGTGTAATAAATACTTTCAGAATTAATGTTTGACGTGGCATGTCTGGAGAGACAAAATAGAAAATTGTGTTCGGATTTACAATATAAAATCATTTTACAATAATACTGCGAATTAATAATACTTTTTTAAAATAAAGAAATTTATTATTTAATTTTTCCACGTTGAAATAATATAAATATGCCGATGAGAAAAAAATATCGCATTACAAATAAATAAATATAAACTTATTAGTTTTACTCAACTGTAAAATACAAGGTTGAAAACACCATTTGGACATTCATTTGTAAAATAATGTACTTTTATTGCTATGACTGTCTCTGGATGATTGAGGAAAGCATTATGTGAGAAATAACTTTTACCTGCTTATGTGCACTACGTGCCCTTGGTCACCTTTCGCCCTCATTTGCTGGACTGCTTCCCGCGTGCAGATGCTTAGTCCAAGAACGTTTATTTCCAGAACCCTCCGCCAGTCGTTTGTGTTGTTATCTGTGCAGAAAAAATACGTTAAGCTTAACGGATATCACTTCTCACAAGGAGATAATTTAATTTTTTATTTAAATCAGTTATAATTAATATGACTGGAAATAATGTAGTATATCAAATCAAATGAAAAGGTCATCTCTTGATCTATCCAAAAAAAAAGATCTGTATCAATGCTGTAATACAGCGTTTTCCAACTAGCGACCCACGAACTTTTTTTCCGTCCCAAGAGTTCCAGTACTTGTGATCTCAAAATTTTCATCAAACGTTGTGGGGCACAACTTATTGTTAAAAGTCTGTGCTGTCACTATATTTGACGTGACATGTCCTGTGAGATAAAATTGAAAAATGTGTTTGGAATTACCCTGTCATACAATGAAATATGAAAACCATTTCATTATACAAGTAGTTCTTAATATTAAAAATACTATTTAAATAAACAAATATATTACTTAATTTTTCCAGCTTCAAATGATATAAATTTGATAATGAAAATCAAAATATGACGTCACAAATAAATAAATATGTCACATTTTGCTAAACACAATCCCATGCTGACAGGATCGATCGAAAGTGTATAGAAAATGCCCCGCGGGCCATTGATGGACAGCGCTGCTGTAATATATCATTACACCGTAGGTTACGATATTGAGAACAGTTATTCGTCATACACCTCAATAATATGTTGGTCGTATCAAGTTAATTTAAATGATACATTATTTTCAATTTTAAAGCATTTTACTCAGTTTAATCCCAAAAATATTTCATCCTCAAATAAGTTACGTGGTATTGTCACCAATATTATTATATTAACAACAATCTTTAAAACTATTCGAATAAAAAAATAATTCGCTCCTTTGCTGATCCACGGGCACCGTTCCCGTAGCACCACCCATATAAAACAATAATATAATGTATTATTAAATTGAATCTCTTCAAATCCTCTCCCTACTGTAGCAGTGCTTCTGGAATGTAAAATAATTTATTGATTTTAACAAATTTTATTAATATTATTATTATTGTGGAGATCTTGACATTAACTCGACTCACCCAGTAGTTTCGTTTCTCCGGAGAGTCCTGCGCAATTGATAAGCACATCAACTCCTCCCAATGAATCCTTGATCCACTTGAAGGCTGCTATAATATCCGCTTCCTTCTGTACATCACAAGCACGGGTGTGGAGTTGTCCTGGTGTAGGAGCCTTGTGGCAAGCACTGCGGCCACGGGATTGGGCATCTTGACGGGCGGATTGCACTGCGCCCTGTAAGTTTTAATTATTAGTCTCATGATATCGGAACTGAACAATAAATCTTAGTTGTTATACTTTTTTAGTTCGTCATCTTAATTACTCTTAATAAGTATACGAACTTTTTAGTTGAGAAACTTTTTACTTTTATTGTTTTACGTAAACATGACAACGTTTCAACCCCTGGATTAAACACCAAATGATGACCAAAGAGATTTGCATGAATATTAATTCTGGAAAAATACATAACCATAAGAATGAGAAAGTAACAATAATCAAGTAAAGAAACTTAAAAATTATATATTTGATAGAAAATTTCCACATTTTCTATAACTTATACTTTATTCGAGTTTCTTATATTACTTTTTAACAGAGCGAATAGATTTAGTTTACAATTATAGGTATTTACATTTTACAGTTTGTTCTTGTTCAATTTATGAACAATTAGACATATTTTTTCTATCAATTAATGTAATTTTCATGCATATTTCTAATTGAAATAAATCCCTAAGAAATAAACATACCTAATGTATTACTTTTCTCACCGAATTAACTATTGACGACAAAAAATAATACTTTTGGAATTTATTGCTTACGACGTATTCAAAATTGATCAAATAAAGTTTTAAATGTTTCGCTTTCATACGTGCACCAAAAATAAACAAACGCCAGCGTGCGTAGTAAACGAGAAAACAAATAAGTTTTCTTCAAAATGTCTTTACGAAAGGAATTGAAATATTGAGAAACTAAATGAAATGACAAAGTATGTAACATAATGAATGGATGAAGGAAGGAAAGTATTTTGTAACACTATTTGTTTTTTGTGACTTTCCCATTCATCCTATCTCCTTACGAAACACTGTACTCAACGCACTCTCCCAATTCCTCCGCCTGATAATTGAAGTCAAACACATTCCCCTTATCACGAGATAGCTTGAATTGCATAACGGTGACGTCAGAGGCGGCAGCAGCCTAACCGGCATCATTGGTGTACGAGTAGAGTAACCATGGAGCGTTGGCAGGGCAGAGTGGCCGTCGTGACGGGAGCGAGTGCAGGAATTGGTTCTGCAATTGTGTATCAACTGCTTGATGCCGGGGTCGACGTTGTGGCTTTAGCCAGGCGATCTGAGAATATTAAGGTCTGTAGTCTACACACCTATGTTTGTTTTTAACACAACTGAAATTACTGAAGAGTTTCATAAAGTCTGAGGACTATATGTTTACTAAAAATCTTGTATTTTCCAGTGAGTAAAATCATTCTGTCAAAATGTGGAGTATACATTTCAATGAGGTTTGGTCACCGAAAGAATAAACAATAGAACCACATCAGGGTTTCGCCATTTTATTTTGCCTTTTTCAGGGATACAATAAATAAGACAAATCTTAATACTAACCTGGGTGAACAATTACAATATAGTATATTGTAGGGAGTACGTAAATGTGCTCTAATGACCTCGATGTTGACGAGCCCTAAAGCCCCACAAAAAAAGGGGGAGTACGTAAATTTTTTTATTTTGTTCTTTTACCTTTTGAAATTGTAATTATATGGTTATTTCATTATTTCAATGTAGTACAAAAGATTGTATTATGTTTAATAATTAGTCCAGTCACCAGGTACATTTTACCTGGAAATAGGTTCGAAGTTAATGATCTTTCAATATGTTGTATGTGGGTATTCTGTTGTGTAGATTCAAATTTTTCATTTCGAGAACCATGTGCTAACTTCAGGACAGTAAAAAAACCTCAATTTCAGAAACATCTAAACACATGTAGATATACAGTTTTTCTGTGTAATAAGAGATAATTGTGATATTTTTTTTTGGCTNAATGATAATCAGTATCCAACTCTCCTTGTTGATATAATATATTTCTAAAGATTCGTATTTTTAAACCAAACTTTAAACGGTCAAAGGAAATATCATTTTTCATAAAAGTTAACCGTTCTTTGTATGTTTAATAATTAGTCCAGTCACCAGGTACATTTTACCTGGAAATAGGTTCGAAGTTAATGATCTTTCAATATGTTGTATGTGGGTATTCTGTTGTGTAGATTCAAATTTTTCATTTCGAGAACCATGTGCTAACTTCAGGACAGTAAAAAAACCTCAATTTCAGAAACATCTAAACACATGTAGATATACAGTTTTTCTGTGTAATAAGAGATAATTGTGATATTTTTTTTTGGCTACCCTGAAGTTAGCACAGGGTTGTGGAATTGGAAAGAACAGAATAGCGCCTCAAGTGCTCGTGAATTGAATCGACAGTAGATGTTGGCGATGGATTTAAGTTTTGAGAAATTCTAATGTCTTGCCAACATAACGCGAGGTACAAATATCATAACTTCTATGAACGATGGCCAAATAAAAGCTACATTTAGCACAAGCACTGAACCAACATCAAGCCAACTAGACTGACAATAATTAAATAAATAAATAATTTATTNAAAAAAGGGGGAGTACGTAAATTTTTTTATTTTGTTCTTTTACCTTTTGAAATTGTAATTATATGGTTATTTCATTATTTCAATGTAGTACAAAAGATTGTATTATGTTTAATAATTAGTCCAGTCACCAGGTACATTTTACCTGGAAATAGGTTCGAAGTTAATGATCTTTCAATATGTTGTATGTGGGTATTCTGTTGTGTAGATTCAAATTTTTCATTTCGAGAACCATGTGCTAACTTCAGGACAGTAAAAAAACCTCAATTTCAGAAACATCTAAACACATGTAGATATACAGTTTTTCTGTGTAATAAGAGATAATTGTGATATTTTTTTTTGGCTACCCTGAAGTTAGCACAGGGTTGTGGAATTGGAAAGAACAGAATAGCGCCTCAAGTGCTCGTGAATTGAATCGACAGTAGATGTTGGCGATGGATTTAAGTTTTGAGAAATTCTAATGTCTTGCCAACATAACGCGAGGTACAAATATCATAACTTCTATGAACGATGGCCAAATAAAAGCTACATTTAGCACAAGCACTGAACCAACATCAAGCCAACTAGACTGACAATAATTAAATAAATAAATAATTTATTGTCAAGAAACTGACAATTACCGTGTTGAGCGCAATACAGTAATATACTGCGACTAATGTTCAATAAATTAATAATGTGCACTGAATTGAAAAAATAAATTAATAAACACAGTGCATTTCCGTTCGTTTTTTCTATCCAATTGAATTTCTCGAGGAAAAGTAACATACCTTTTTGTATATAATGACGTACATGCAAAACCCTCCCAACGAATTAATCACCTATATTATATTAAATGAAAAAGGGGCACGGAAATTAGGGATCTCGTTCGCCTCCGTACCCCGTCTACCATTGTCATTTAACTTGCGATTAACGCAGTTGGAAGCTAAACGGGATAGTGCAATGGTAGAGCCAGTGCACAAAGCTGGAATCCAAGGTTTCGATACCCAGTATCGTTCAACCTTATCAATCAATATAACATAATTAATCTATTACCAGTTAACCATAATTTTAGAGATTGATGTATTCCTTCCAGCGAAGTTTTATGCAAATTTGTTTATTTCATGCTGACATATTAATTTTCTGATTTCAACTTCACTAACTAACATCCTTCTTTGGTTTCTAGGAATCTGTAGAGAAAGCAAGAAAAGGAGCACAGAGCAGAGGAAAACACAATATAAAAGATCAGAAAGCAGGGAAGTTACATTGTGTGAAATGTGACGTTTGCAAAGATGATGATATAATCAACGCATTCAAATGGATCAAAGAAAATACGAAAGGGGTCGATATTCTCGTAAACAATGCAGGAGTTGTGAAAAACTCTGGACTTACAGGTGAGAATCCGTATGAACTACGAAGTCTATGTTAACTACGAAGTTAATTTCACTGATAATTTTTGGGGCCAATAACGAACTTAAGTACTGGCTAAAGTAGCTGCAATAATATTAAACTCTATGCAACACTCGAGAGAATAGAGTAATAAGATAGTGAAAAAAATTGTGACGTATCTTAAGAGAGAAATTTTACACGAATGCAAGTACACGACATGTACGTATCTGCATATTAATGATAATTTTTGTTTGATTGTACATATTAATGATTTTTTAAATTTGAATGTTAAATTTTTTGAGTACTTAGATATGCATCGAACGGTGTAATTAAAATTTTAAATCTAATACAATACACTACATATGGTAAATATACTAAAATTTAGAACTGGACTGGTTAACTAATTATATAAGGTTTTTGTGATGTACCCCTCAAGATAAATAATTAAAATTTAGAAACATTTGTATTGTACAATTTCATACAGCACCTCAAGTCAATAACTTTAATATGTGATAGTTAATGGGGTTACTAATGAAAAGTTTCATTCATCTCCGATTTTTTTGTATCTAACAAAGGCGCAAAGACAGAAGATTGGTCAGCAGTTCTTAACACCAATGTGTTGGGGCTGAGCATATGTACCAGAGAAGCGATTCAACAAATGAAGACTCGTGGAGTTGATGACGGGCACATAATTCATATAGGAAGGTTTGTTAATTTTGTCTCTTAAGGATTAAGTTTATTATCTTACTTGATTACAAGACTCATTAATTGTATACTACTTCAATTTTTACTTACTTTTTTTCATGTTAAAGTCATGTTATAATATGTGACCCTGATTTAACTTTTAAGTTTCATTAATGTTAGGGGCCATTCATAAACCATACCATGAATTAACACATCTCCTCCGTAACACTGCTGTAACGACACCTCTTATCCTTCCCTCCCCCCAATAATAATACGTAACTCTATCCTTACCTACCCACTACGTTTAGAAATGATTTTTGTGGCTTTTCGGAAAATGTTGGTAGAATTCTTTGATTCACTGCCTTCATTTTCCGTTCCTTATTGCTCTGTGCTTTTACTTCACTGTTGAATACAAGGATTGCAGTGACTGACTTAAAGGTTAAATATACCATATAAAAAAGCGTTACGTAATACCAAGAGAAACACCCAAAAATCCCACCATACCACAGTGTCACGATATTAAAAACCGACCCTCCCCTCCCCCGGGATGCGTCACGAAATTTGGAAGACCCTTTCCTGATATTTTCTTTATTTGTTATAATAATAAATTTATTGTCAGAATAGCAGTAACAAATTGAGTGACCACGTGAATGACAAATTAATTTACTCTCTGGAAGCAAGCAAGGGACCATCCTATAAATTCCCATGTAACATTTCAGCATACTCCCAAGATAAGAATATACGTAGTTCAGTACGTGTAATAATACCAACAAATTTACAAGTAATAAAATCGGAAAAAGAACGTAATATAATCGAACTACAGATTATTTCTAAAATATAATTTATAAATTATAACCATTAAAATAACTTTAAACTCGAGATGTATTACTTCAATAGACGCCGCCCCTAGGCAAGGGAAGGAAATTTATTAAAAGTATTAAATTTATCCGAATAAATCATTCTAAACCGAATATCTTTAAAATTACTATATTTTATTTGCTATTTGTTTACTTAAAATTGAAACTTTTTTTTTTTACTTTCAGTATCGTTGGTCACAGATATCCCAAATTTGGTGCACTATCCATGTATTACGCCAGCAAACATGCGGTTCGAGTTCTTACTGAAGGCCTACGCAAAGAGCTGGTCGCTGCTAAAAGTAAAATTCGTGTCACAGTAAGTGTATCTATTTCAATATACACGTAAGACCCGATTATTTAATCAGTGATATTCAAATATTATAACGCGCCGATAATATACGTGCATTATTAAAACTATGGTAAAAAAATAATTTGTCGAATTTTTATCACCACGTACACCAGCGGTAAGCTCGTTGAATTTAGGTCATACATACTGTGTATTACATAAATATTGTTGTATATTATTATACTTTTGTATATTATTATACAGTACATTTTACGTATCACTTATAACCAATGTACTTGCCACTATTAGACACGCAGATCTATCATTAAATACTTCTAAATTTTTGTAATCATATAAAATTTTGTTTAGTATTTCCTATCTTATTAATTTAGTAATATTTGTAAAATACATTGGTGCTCTAAATGAACGGTTTTTCACTTGAATGTAATGTCTTTTCCAGGAAGTGAGTCCTGGTTTAGTCAAAACGGACATGACCAGCGGAATGACAAACATTGATGAGAGTACTTTCTGGGTAAACAACCCGTACCTGCAACCAGATGATATATCTGATGCAGTTATATACGCTCTAGGAGTTCCACAACATGTGCAAGTAAGACTCGCTACTTCTTCAGTCAAGTAATACTTAAAGAACATTACCAAAATGGCATGACTTTAACCCGAAAAGCTCATTGAATTTAGAGTTTTAAAAAAATCTATTAATTTACTTTGAATGTTAGATTCTTAGAAGTGTATACATGTGGCTCGCATGGTTAACAGACTCCTTGAGTGGGCGAGTAGTAATATAAAAAATCATTACAAAGTATAGACAAATGAAACAACAAAAATCTCACTTCTAAAGGGTCTTCTGGCAGTATTTTTACTATCAAACCCTTGTAGTCTGATATCTAAACGATTATTTACCATAATTTTGATATCGAAATTTTTTCTAATATCTTGTGCATTTTCTAAACTCGTGTAATGGTGGGAGAGTGCCCCAGGAGAACAGAAAATACCAAGAAATATTGTTGATTTTGCCTACTCAAAATTATATCGATAAGTTAACGCTAAACAATTATAACCAAAACTCCCCAGTATTGGCAGATTTCGACCGTAATCAAACGAGGAGGAAGGGGACGCAATCCGAGGAGGGATATGTGGAGTGTTAAATAATCATTTCTGTTTGAAAATTATGGTTTAACAATACGGATAATATTTATAACGCTTGATGAGTTAATGTATTTTATTAAAAGATAATATTTATGTTTTTTAATATGTCAACATATCAAATATAGTCAACAATGTATTGCATGGTGACCAAATTTATTAATTGTTGAAAATGGCAAGTACATATTAAAGGAGAAGGATTTCGTGACCAAATCAGAATTGTATAAAGATACAAAAACAAAAAATTCATAAAAATATATTTTAATGCCGACATAATGAACAAGAATAAATATATGAAAGTTATAAATAAGGCTCTACTAGTGAGATAACAAACAGCTTCCTGAATACGTAACGTATCCCATTAACGAATAGAAATACTAAAGCCGTTTATAGATATACATGAAGCATCTAGAGAAGACAAATTTGGAACGTCTTAAGACCGTCCCCTCCTCAGTGAAGTGGGTGAAGGTCCCGTAAAGAAAGACGTCGCCTATTACCTCTTTACAACGCGATAATAACAAAGGAGGCTAGCCGTGAGTTTTGCTGACGGCAATGTGGTCGCGCTATATCGCTCATGCAAATATTGCAGCTTAGCCTGTATGGAACACGCCTAGTGTAACGACTCGCTTCAACCAGAGCATGTGATCTGCAGACATTATAATTAAAATTTGTTTTACATCTCCCTGAAACCTGTAAATTTCGTGTTGGAAAATCTGGCGACACTTTTACGATGTATAATCCCCTTAACACCCCCTCCTCATAGATTCGACACTTGTTCCAGAGTGTAGCGGCATGAGGTCGGCTAGTTTTGAAAAAGGATATGTGACATAGCATTTGCTAGAAGAGTAAATATACAATATAATAAGATTAACTAAAAATGAATATTGTAGAAATGAAACTCCTCACACTTTTTAATGTATTTTTTTTCTTTTGAAAATCAGGATCAACAGGGATCTGCTTTACAAGTTTTTTTTGAAATATATTATGTATACAAAATTACACAATAAAATACTTAAATAATAACAAAAATGAGAATACAAGTTTACATATGACAGAAAGACCATTCGTGTAAGAGACACCTCCAGATAATATTCATACTAATTTAAACTTATAATCTTAATTTTGCATTCATTTTACTTTTGTTTGTTAAATAATTCTTGCAAGTAAGGAAAGTCTGAAGGTGTCCTTAGGATATCGGGATTTTATTCTATTATTTTCTTTAACAGACTTACCTAAATTAAATGTTCGGAAAGGAGGGAAGCTTGGAAGACTGGAGTAGAATGTCATGGCCAATTTACTGATATGCTATCTTAATTGTTCAATGTTAAGTTCTCTATGGATTTGCTTATTGGATACGAACCAAAATCCTGCTCATTAATCACTCAAATCTCCTTCAATTTAATGTTTAAAGCAAGTTTGCTTCTGAAGCTATTGTAGCTACGAATCTGATCACAAAAATTAAAACTTCCAGTTTCCATAAACTTTTATGCGCAGATTGACCGTTTCGGTAAACAGTACTGTACTCTCGGATACATAACGATGGACAGTTAACAAATAGTAATTGTCTGCTTCGTGGGCTTGTAATATCCTTGCATTTCACATAATTCATCAGCGCATGAGCATTTAAAATATTGTCCAAAGCAGATAACATTCTCAACAGAAATGATTTATGTAAAAATTATTTATATATTTTAAATATTCTTATTTTAATGTTTGGTTGGTTGGTGGATTGATTGGTCGGTTGTTTTGGTTGATTGTCGGAGAATAAAAATATGTCAATTCTTATTGTATTGCTGTCCCATTACTATATTACTTTAGTTTAAGCAGTATATAATTATATAAACGAATTTAATTTATTGAATATTTTTTATTTAATCAATTACATAACATAATTCCATAATATTTGATCCAATTGCAGGAAAACCATTTAGATTATGAGTTATTTAAAAAACTCCCCGGCCGGGATTTGAAATGGTAGAGCTTATATTCCTTTTTTATTTTGACGAGAGATGAAGTTGTAGTTCGATTTAAAAATTGTACATAAATACCAGACACATTTTTTACTTGGGGTAATGATTTATTTGTCTTTTATTTTTGTGTTTCAGATCCACGAAATCATTGTGAAACCTGTTGGTGAAGAAACTTAAGAAAATCTAGTTTAACCAATAAAACGAGCTGAATTTAAAATCTAACGTTTTCTGAAAAATATATGCCTTTTAAATACTTAACTGANTTCTGAAAAACATATGCCTTTTAAATACTTAACTGATTATTTCACTCTCATTGTCGATACTGCCTCCAGCTCTGAATTCACGCAACGGAAAAGACAAGTATTCAAAGCAGTTGATTTTTGTGAAAACTTCTTCAAACAACAATCTTAGCATTCAGATTTGAGTTCTGTTTCAAAATTAAAAGAATCAATTCAATGTTTTCTAGAGATGCGCAGTATATGGACGACAAAAACATAGACATTAGTTGAAAGCTTAAGTTTTAAGTTTAAGAAGGTTTAAGTCAAACTTGGCTTTGATGATATGATAAAATTAACATTCATTATGTATTATTACAAATTACACATACAAATAGAATTGACCTTTTTAACATTCAACAACCTGTAATTAATGGTTATAAAAAGAAACATTACATTAAATTTATTTTACAACCTAAGAATATTAAATTGCTTCACTGTCAGTTCTTATCAGTCCTCCATTATTCTGATTTTACATCTAAAGCGGCTTTCAAGCAAGTGAGGTACAAATACCAAAGAATACACGAAAATACATGCACGTAGGTGATATTATATATTAAATACAAGTACAATAGCTCTGAAATTTAATATAATAAATATACTAAAAGTAATTAATTCTAGGAAACTATGGAAGTTAAGAGGGTAATATCATTGATTTCACTGAGCCAGTTTTGCTTTTATAGAGAATAATTTGAAACAGTTAATTTCTTTAATCTTTTTGGCAAAAAGTTAAAACATTTGAGTGCTAAAACGACAAATGTTTTGAAGCAAAAATGACTTCTTTACCCGCAGTTCAATAAATACCTATTCAGTATTTATTTGACACATTACCATATTTGGCACTACTCAACTGTTTTTACCCACTCTATTGAAGGAATAAAGGAATTTTCAATGAAGTGGGAAGACATACCTTCGATTGTGAGAGAAATAATATTAATATTAATCTTAAAAACTCACAGGAATTTTGTCAACTCCTCGGGCCAGTGCCACCACATTGAGTCCTGCGTCTAACAATTGCGCAGTGATGGATGCGCCGATGCCCGCACTCGCTCCTGTCACTGCTGCCACACGCCCTGCCCACCGTTGCATTTTCACTTCCCTTTTCACAAAAAGAAATCAGTGCATGGAATTGAGAGAGATACATTCACACCGAGAATCATACAAAACTCTAATACTTTTTTTTTTATAAAAAACACATTTTTCTCATGAAAAGTTTAATTAAATTTCTTAAATGCTGTTCATATTTATTTTTTAATCTTTAATAATTATGAAACGAAGTTACTTTTACGTCTGTCTCTCAAGTCTCAAGAACTCAGGACCCACATACGATTTTCGTGTTGTTTTCTTTTAAATTCTAGATAAATTCCCTGGCAAGATTTGCGTATATATTTTGTTATCTTAATTTTCCCAAGTAATAACTAATAATGTTAAATGACTATAAAGTCGGGGAAATCATTCTACAGAGAGAATTTTGCATACGCTGACTGAACGATTATAGATAAGTGAAATAGAATAAAGTATGACAAAATTGTCCGTCTCAATTACCACTCAAATACAAACGAAAGTCCGCGATCGCACATGTCTATCTACAAAAGTTAACCTAAATTATTGAAAAAATTGATTTGTTAAAATACTATAAATAATGAGAGTAATAAATAAATCCTGATCAAATTAAATACATCCTGTGTTCTGTGCATTTAAGAAAGATGAAAGCTGCTTTTAAATCGTAAAAAATTTGGACGATTAGTTTTGGTTTTTATAATTTTACAAGCGCTTTTAGTTTAACTCAANGTCCATGTGTTGGATGGACAGAGTGAGCTGCTTCACGTGAAGTAATCATTTTTGTCTTGCCATTTTCGAATCTTCTACAGTATAAGAGCAAAGCCGGGGAGGGTTATTAGTGAAAATATAAAACTATAAAAGAACATAAGAGAATTAATATGAGAAAAACCAAGAAGAAGTTGATGAAAATGACGACTATGTAACAGGATATTGTGTTATTCTCTCTATAACTTATATGTTCTTTTTCTTTAATATTCTTTATTTCTATTTCGTAGAACTGATTATGGCAGCAAAGCAGATTATGATTATTCTCAATCTCATGAATTACGCAAAATCATCCATCCGTCAAAATGATTTATTAAATTTTTCAGAACATTTTCAGAGAATCTTGCATTCACTGCTCTCCGTGGAAATTATTGCACGGTTGTTAAATCAAAGTCATCATACCAAATAAATTTGTCTTTGACGTTCTACCTTTCTAACGAATACACAATATCTCTAGTTTTAATTTCATGAAGTTAAATTAACGATTCATTCGTACACAAATCTTCTTCCAAAAAGTAAGTGCGTGAAGGTGGATTATATCTAAGTTTATAACAAGATGAACGAAACTTTCGGACCACACAAATTATTTTCATAACAAACATAATTATTAAATTTGGCGTAAAAATGGGAAGCGTTTCACTCGTAAAACACATCAAATACGCCACTGTCTTGTAGTTCACGACAAAATTAAGTACTACGTTAGTTCTCACGTCCACAAATACGGTAATACCGTTACATTTATTTATACTCTTTTAATTTAAGAAAAATAATTTTCGTGATTTCGAAAGACTACAGGAAGTAAAGAATGTATATCACTTAATATTCACTGAGTTACTTACCGGTAGAAACAAACGACGTGGCGAATGTACACAGAATGTTTTCCTCGTCCTCCGGTGTTGAGATAAATGTATACGCCAACCGGAATTGGAGGAGGGGGGGTAGGAGCACCAAGGACGTTCTCCTAACGCTCGCCGGAGAAGATGACTGGTCACCTCTTCCCACAATGAGCGGACAAAAAAGTCAAGGCTATAAAGGGCCACGAAGCATTTAGATATCGATTTTATAATATTTTATTTTTTTCTTAGGAAAAATATCTGATTTTTGTAATGTGTGGGTCGTGATTAAGAAACATTTAGTAGTACTTAACTAATATTTCATCATAAATCTCATTCTTAGTAATATAAATAGTAAATGTTTAAAAGGCGGTCGTTAAGTTTTAAAATATAAGAATAAAACCTGTTTGACATTTAGTTCTCGTTTGTCTGTTGGCGAGAACTCTTTCCGCCGAGTATCATCACTACGAAATACACAGAAGCTAAATGTAGTAAAAAAGTTTATTAGTTTGACCTCCACGTGGTCATACGCAGTTTGTAACTGTTTTTTTTACAATAAAGATTATTATTGTTATTATTATTATTATTACTGTTATTCATTGTGGAACATCTTTGTGAACGCTTTTCCAGATATAGATAATTAATTAAATAATTTAGGATTTATATAGTACACGAGTTTAACAACTTTAGACTGAGAGATTCAACTATGTGATAAATAATTGCTCATTTTCTGGAAAAAAAAATTTTCTAAAGGAACAAAAAAAACAAAAAATACGATCGTAATAAAGAAATGTCTGAACAATTTTGGTTTATTTGTTACATGAAATAAAAATAAATTACTTACGACAAACAGTAACAGAATATATATTGCAAAAAATTAAAAAATTCTTAATAATATATCAGTAAATTTGAAAATTAAAGCAAGTATAAATGTTTGTCAAATTGTGACGATTTCAAAAGATGTAGCACTTTCTAGGATTTTCGAATATATTAGAAATATCACTTGGGATATTTAAGCAATGTATCTCATTTCTAAGCTCTGAGCATTGTAAGATGAGGTGGGGGTCGACACAGTATCACCACTAAGCGGTCAAGGTTCTGAGTCCGTCTTCTTAAGAAGGTGGAAGTAACCAATCCGCAACCTGGTCAAAATAGTTTGATCTTTTCTGCCTAGGAAAGGCAATATCTAACGTTCATTTTCTTAAGTGTAATTTCGACGGGGTTGATGTCCATTCTAAATCCCATAGTTTTAAAATTGTTCCCCGAATTGTTTCTTAATATATCGTATTGATTGTCTAGGTGAAATTTGGAAAGAGAATTTTTATTTGCTGAGAAACACTTCTATTATATGAAGTTGTAGTTGCATGAACTCTGTAGTATGAAGATATTTTGTTTCTTGTCGAGTTGTATTGAATAAGTTGAAGTTACTATATGAAATTAAATTGAATGATATGATGCATTGAACAATAAATGCTCCGTATCATCGTCTACCTTCCTTTTTTCCATAATAATAATCACGGTGTATGTTTTTGCTTGTTGATGAACATCTGTTGTTCCCATAACCTTGTTGTAGTCACATGCCTATGACTGTACCTGGCAAGTTTCGAATATTACGTCAGCTGACAGAACCATTAATATCACTTCATCACGACGGTCAGGGAGATTTGCCGACTCACTATCTTTTGTTGTTTTTGGAGTCCAACCAAAGGTTGTCCAAAAATTGACGCAAAAATGCTTCTACACATTTAAGTCTAATCTTCTTGCTCGATATCACCCAGATAAAAATCCACGAATTTGTTTCCCCAACAAGCCGTATTACATAAAGTTCAACAAAGATATTTTTCTCATTTACTCATGACTAATATGGGTTCAGTTCTTAAATACATTTCCAATTATTCATTACCATATGTAGTATAACAATAGAAGTAATTACTATATGGTTAAGTTCTTAAATTCCAGAGAACTCTAAATTTCTTCGTCTATTTTTCGAAGACGTACGAACGTATGGTATATTGAAAGACCCATCCTAACTTAAATATCCCTACTTAAAATCAAGCAATAAATAATTGAAAGTAGGTTAAACTACAATGTATTCATACTTCCATTACACACTACTGAGACCCTTCCCTCGTGGTTCCGCATACACAGGAGGTACTGAGAGTTTAAGAGTTAAACATGATTCATTTACCACTATTTTCTGACAAACTTCTCGTACAATTTACTACTTCACCATTAGAACCAGGCTTTCTATCTCAGGTTTTCTATCTTGTCCCGGCAGGTCCTTCCTAATTTCCCAGACCGCACGTCAATCCTTCGGCTTATTTTCGCCTCAAACTTCCCTCCCTTTACAAAATAAAAACTTCCTGGTTACTTTCCGTCCTTGAGAACAGCAAATCGGTCTTCTAATATTTTTCCCTGTCAATGATTTTATTCGCACATAAACAATTTCCTTATTCACATCGTACTTAAAGTATAGCTAAAATATATATATTTGCCAAGATTATTTTCTGGATTTGTTTGAACTTTGTACTATTTCTTTAAAAACACAAATTAAAATCTCCTTGTTCGAAATAACATAATAATTTAAGACTTACAAACCTACTTTGGGGGAATACCATTTAGTGCTTTATAAACCAAAAATTTATTTTGATTATATAATGGACGTTAATAGTTGTAGTCTAATTGTCCGCGATTCTAAATTTTCATTACAGGTGCCGCTAATTCTATTAACCTTATACGAATGAATGAATGAAATCGTGTCAGAATTGCTTTTTGTATTAGAGGTCTTCGAACAGCATTCACTGCTCAGTGGGCACCATGTGAACGTTGTCTACTACCACCGCCTGCTCTCAGACGGTCTTCTAATGACACGTCAGAGTTGGCAATATTCCTATTCTTATGAATAAAATACGATAAAATGAAAAATAATTCGTTATTCTACGTAGAAAAAATAATGAATAAAAATATATTTTTTTATTTAACGTGTCAAGAATAACGAATAAAAAGTTATTCTTTTATTCGACAAACTTTGAATGACTAATAAGTTATTTTTGTATTCGTCTAAATTTGAATGACAAATAACAAGACAATCTTTAATTTGATGTAAATAAATGACGAATAAAATGCTATTCTTTTATTTGAGCAATATTGATAACCCAAAACAAGTTATTTTTTATTTAACCCTTAAAGAAATAATGATTTATTCTTTTATTCTANTTTTTATTTAACCCTTAAAGAAATAATGATTTATTCTTTTATTCTAAAAAATTAAAAACATAATTTAAATTACACTTTTTTGTTCTTGGTAGAACAAAGGACAAATACGGTTATGCCTTTTTTTGCCGTAATGAATAACTAGGTCGAATGTGATTTGTGTTTGTACTGTTCATACTTAGAATGTAATTATTATCTTATGTATTTACATACAAAATTAATAAAAATATATTGTACAGTAAATGTTGATATTCTTAAGGTTAATTGAGGTTTTATCTTAAAAATTAAGTATCACTGGAATTTGTTTATTGAATATTTTATAAGATGAAAAATTTATAAATATCCGGATTAATTCGAATATACGGTTTCTTCATATTTTCACTAACAAATATTGAATGAAAAATTATGAACAATTCATAATAAAATTTGAATGACTAGAGTCAACATCTTAACTTCATATCATTTATCGAGTTACATGAGAGAAGGAATTTACTGAAGTGGTTTAAGTGGATTTGAAATGTTTACAAATAATTCAGAATGTATTAATGTACTTTTTATTTTTTAACGATCAAACTCTTATAAATTACACCGTTTTAGAGTTAATACTTTTAGTATTTACAAGTCGATAATTTAAAGGTATAATCATAATAAATGTGTTTCTATAATGAAACATCCATACGTCGAAGTATTCTTGAAGTGAGACTTTGGATAACCTATCTTAGGTGTTTATGTTCCTGTAATTTAAACAATGTTTCTAAACCCAACCTAGTACTGAAGCTTTTAAAACACTTGTCACTCGTAAATGCGAATTAAGATAACCATCCTAAATCATAGACAGTAAAATCATAGACACTTATTACTTAAAACATAAACCAACATTGAATGACAAAACAAAAGTTCTTCTTACATTTGAGAAAATTACTTGTAATAATTCATTGTATGTCAAACAAGAGTAACTTTTTATTCGTTATTACAAGTAATTTTCTCAAATATAAGAATAACTTTTGTTTTGTCATTCAATGTTGTTCTAATAAAAGAATAACTTGATATTCATTATTTATTTTCTTAAAATAAAAGAATATCTTGTCATTCGACAATCAATGTTCACCAAATAAAAAATACATTTTTATTTGTTATTTTTGCTACGTGAAATAATGAATTATTTAAATATGCTCTTATTCTTTTATTCTAAAGAATGATTTATTCTGATTATGAGCAATCCTGTGACAGGATGGCAAGGATGTTTAAATGAAGTGAGGGTGATAATGATGACGAGCGAAAGTTATGGAATGAAAGGCAGGGGAAGCGAAATTGCCCCGAAGAATCATGCCGCGAACCCGCTTTGTTCACCACCGCAAATTCTGGTTACACCTACAGAGATTTGAACCAACGTCACCAGAGGTAGGAACCGAAAGCACTATGTCTCTCTATAAACCGTATTATTAACACCCTGCACCAGGTGGTTAACTACCCTACGATCAATGCAGGTGTCTCGGGTTCGATTACTGGCTCGTCGTCATTTTCACATGACCGAAAGGTACAAGATCGTCCTGTACCATGGATCACTTAACAGACTTGAATGAATCATGTTCTTAAAAAATTCAATTTGTGATGAAAGTGTTTAAATAAGTGAATAATATAGTAAAATAGATTATCAGTAAATAAGATTCTTTTTTTAATTCAAAAAAATAGAACATGAATATTTATAGCGATTAAAAAAATGTCATCCGAGATACAAAAGTCTACCCTCCATCATCTCTTTCCTTTCTTTTGACCATGAGCATGTTTAAGCGAATAGGAAAAACTATGCATTTAATACTTTAATTCACTTAAATAATTATTAATACCATTAATTGAATCACCCGACACTTTGTTATTTCATGTATACTATTTCATTGTGTACTAAATATATTTCAAACAACGTGCCACGTAAGAACGAGTGAGTGCAGAGAAACATATCGAAACTCTCAGATAGCCATGCTTAAATTACTAGATCCATTCCGACATGAAGTGGATTATAAATAATTGCAGAGATAATTCCCTGTTGTGCCCCTAACACGATAACTCGTTGTCCTTGACTGCGTTACATGTTAGAACAAAAATCAACTCACAAGAATATACCACTGCTGCACCACTTTCATGTATGTACCAGTCGACAAGTTGCGTTGGGAAGAGTGGACATTCTTTAGGAAGATCTTACTCTATTTACAATATCATTTTACAAACTCGTATACTTACAAATTATATAATTTATTTACATAAATGAATTGTCTGGTAATGCCATCGTCTCCTGAAAAATAGAATATCAATTAATGTTTAATTCTCCATTAACTGGGTTCCCGCGAGTTCACTCGAGTCAAATTTTGAGTTTTTGCGAATAATTCTTCTTGAATCCCTTCGTAACAGCTTTAGAAACAAATCTCATTTTCAAACGTGTCTAAAACGTCAAACTAATATTTTCTCTTACTAACGTTTATTTTTCATTTATGTGATTATAGATTAGCAGATCCCTACGTATACATTTAAGTCATTGTAGGTCTTTTTTACTATAATAATTCCCTTTATTCCTTTCTTCTTACTTCACGTCTTATTTTATCTCGCCTTCAGTGCCCATCATCTAACTTTCGTACTTCATAATTTAACACAATAGTCAATTAACTCGCAATTAACACAACTTGGTAACCATTTTAGTCACATTAAGAAAATTAATAATTTTAAAACAATGAACAATTTTTTTAACACAATGAATCATTTTAACATATTTTAAGAAATTTATGTTTCATTTTCGTGTTTAATTTTTATGTCAATTTCATAGCGTCACGTATTATTCCAACCACGGTCAAATATCTCTCAAAAAGTATTTATTTCTCTTGGGTGTTAATTAACAATCTCTTGTTCTCAATATAGAGTACATCTCATTTTAAAGAGTCACCTCACCCATTTCCATACAACTTGCATTCGCACAATATATGGGCTGGTCCGTCTGTATCTTCCCCACACAAACATGTTTCAATATTTTTCCCAATCTCTTTTAAAATATGTGAAAAATATGTAGTACTCACTTACAAATTCCATAAACAGACTAGATAGTTCAAACCACATTTTATATTTGTTTTTGAATTTAACCTCATTTATATATTCAAGGACCGGTCTCTTCTTTGTAGACTTTTCCCACAATACTTGATTACCTGAGAAAAGCCTTCGAGTTAGTTTTTCTCTCCCTTCGCTCCCTTTTTCACTGCTTCTTTGTTTATCATTATTTCTCGTGTCTCTTGCTTTAGCCTTCAATATATTTTATCATCTAAATATGTAAACCAAAGGGTAATACTCCCAGTAATACCTCCAGTGCTTCGGTAGTCACAGTATGTTAGCATCCTGACAAACGTATTAGGAATAACCATAGTATCCTTATTAATTTCCTCCCAACAAACACTGGAATCCATAAGTTAAAAGAGGACGCAAGACCGTTTTATATTGCGTAATGATCAGGTTATTCGACATACGAAATTTTGTGTATCCAATACACATTAAACTGTAATAGATTTGTTTGACTTTGCCTATATCCGCACTACTTCAGTATTTTGTCTTACCAACAATGATAAATCATTGAAACGAATTACTATTGGAAAATTTATCACCCAATAAGAAAACAACTGCGAATGTTTATGTTAAACAAAACAAAGCACTAGACATGGAAAGAGGTTAGTCAAGTATTACCCGAATTGGCTACCAGATGTTTATGGGAACAAATTTCCGGGTACAACTGAAAAAGTAGTCTTAGCGACAGTAATACCTAAAATGACCACGAGATTGCAGAATTTTCATAATATTATTTCACATATTGTAGGAAATACTTCGATGTGAAAGTAAATATAATCCTTTTTCAGTGCTTTTTACCATTATATGCATTGTTCATTTGCTTCCAACTGCTAAAAAGTTTATTATAACCGTGTAAATAATAGCAAACTTCATTTTTATATGATCCTATATATTATACATCATATATATATATTTACTGCATCATGTAGTAGTTGTCAACAAATTCAGATTCAAAAGACTGGTTTCTATTTAGAAAATTTTGCGATTATGTTCAGTCATAGTGAGAACCAATGAGCTGGCATTTTTGTTCTCTCTATAACTCACCATCAAATAAATGCATAACTATGTGATTTAGACCTTGAGCTTTTGAGGTAAAACCCTATTACTGACAACATCATTGGAACGTCGTTCACTTCTGGTACGTTTCTACTTTTCTCTAAAAATACATTTTCTATAGAAAATAAAAACGATATAAGTGAGGTTAATGTCCAACACATTCCGTCCGTCACAGCGTATGCGAAAACTTGAGGAAAAGTGGATCGCAGCAAATAGTAATAGCAAACCAAAATACATACTTGAAATATTATTGGCTAATTATTACAATTAACATACGTAAATCATACGTAACCCGTGCTATATCGTATCTTGTACAATCCCGTATCATTTTTGCTCAGTTTACTTTCCACCCATTATTTTTCTGAAAATTTAATTGGAAGATTTTCATAAATTTTCTGCGACATTAAATGTGCTATTTTTTGTCTTCAACACACAAGCTTTTTCCAGACAAATTTTTACATTAATTATTATCACTATGCAGTGAATTAGAAAGCCGGGAACGATTAAATTAATATAGGTAAAATGCTCTTAAGTGTTTTTATCTTTATTAAGGTTTTAACTATGAAACTTCTGAAACAAAAAGTGCTGGTATCAGAAGTAAGGAAAACTACACGGTAACCAAAACATCCATGGAAATACTTCACATAACTACACAACTGCAGTGAAACCATCTAGCGCAGAAATAATACGATTTTCAGGTAAACTGCAACATATGCAAATTTACGATAAAATAGTTAACTGCAGACTCTGGATGTCATCATTGTGGGAAGTCAAAATAACTGTGGCTACAAGACATAAAATTTAACAGGATACAACGTAAAAGGAATACAGAAGCCTGGCCTGTAATCCAAGCATAAAAATCCTAAGAAATATCCAAAATTAAGCTAGTCCAATTTAAATTTAGGGCTTCGCGAATCAAGGAATTACAATTTGAACATAATGTATATATTCATGAGATCATAAATCAAATAAATTTTCTAGAGTAAAAAATTATTTCTGGTTGTTTTAACAAATCTTCTACTCTTCAACCATTCTTTGATACCATCAGCTGTCTGCTTAGCATCCATTTCAGGTTGAAGACTCTTCACAGTCTCTAAAACACACTGGTTGATTTTAATTTCAGCATTATCTCTTATGAGTGAAACTGAAATGAGTACAATTCTGTGTAAATTATGAAGTAGTCATTGACTTACAGAAGACATCATCTTGAAGAGCCCAACCTTCAAATCCGATCTTGTTGTTATGTCTCTTCCAATTAAAAAATGTCCCAGTATGGTTTGTAAAAAGGGTTGCCATAACATTTTTGACACTTTCATTGTCAGGCTGGCCCTTACCAGCAAAGCTCAATTTCTTCACCTGGAGACATTAATGTGCCAGTTAATAGGTGTTGGGGAGAAACAATCGATAATTTTAATTATAAAGAAAGGCGTCACAATAAAAACTTTTACACAATTTATACTCTTTGCCAAACGTTCTGCGACCTCTGTATCTGCAAAACTTTGGAGGAGCATTTCAGGAAGGCCCTTAGGGCGATGAAGAACTTCCCTTCTATTTAAGAGAAGTTGTGTGATTTCCTCCTATTTCCTCTCCAATTTATTAATTTTCTTGTTTAATTAATGCCATCAATTATTATCTTTAAGGAATCTAAAGGAGAACAGTAAAATCAAAATTTGCTATAAATGAATTCAAATTAAACTGAGGAGATATTTACCATTAATAGGCATTTTTTTCATTTGAGTAGATGTCGCTTCAGAAGTATCAGGATCCTCGCCCTTGTCTTCTACATCACCCTGTACATCTTCATCCTCAGGGCGTAAGTCATCACCGAGGGGAAGTGAAGTGTACCAATTGGGGATCTATTGTACATACAAATACCGAGATGAGCCGGATAATCTTCAGGAATCTGCAGTGATATTAACAAAACTATGAAGAATGTGTCAAACCTTCAGAAATTCTAGGATTTTCTAAAGGCATACGAAAGCTTATTCTCTGCGAGGATTGCCCTAATCTTGCTTCCTCTATAAATAACAAAGCTTTAGTAAGAACATTATGCGTAACATTGTACATCATTTAAATACGAAATCCAAGAGAGAGGAACCAACCTATGAAGCTGCCATACACGAAAAATTTAATAAAGATGGTCATAGTAAAATTAATTTTTTGTTTCCATTCCTTATATTCTACTGGGCAAAGGCTCTTTCCTGTTCCTCTTCCTCATCCTCATTTTCAGCCTCTTCAGGATGAGAACAACCCTTGCACTTACGCAAGTGTATTCCCTCCTTCCTATTATCGACATCGGATGACTCAATGTCTGCCTGGTCGACTGCCTTTCTTAGCTTTTTACGAGCTAAATAAGAAAATGCTGTAAAAAATAACGTGCATATTTTATGTTAGTTTCATTAAAACTAAAGTCAAAACAGTAAGGCAATATGCAACAAGAATTACATACCAAACCAGCGCCGAACTTTGGTAGGATACTTTGTGAACTTTGATGAGTCACCAAGTCCCGGGTTCAATTCCCAGGTAGGGCAAAATAAAATTTCTAGCTTTTCAATTCCATGTCTCAGTTTAAATAGCTGTGATGTGTGAAAACTGCGACCCTCAGCGACTTACAACCGCAGTTGTAATACTCGGATACAACAATTTGTATTCTATTTAGACGCTGTTCCTCCGATCTCAGAAAAATTCACAATGTGTCCAATGAGTAAACTCACACAAAAACTGGGTCTTACTAACACTCGTTATTCATGGTCCTTAGCTGACCGAAACGAGATACATACATACAATATAATACATTCTTACCCTTAGGGATGCACTTAAGAAAATGTAACATGAAGATATTTATAGCATAAATTTATTTTCTATCCAGAGCATATTCATGCTTCATTAACCACGAGAGAGAACTATTATTTTGAAAATGAGAGACAAATAAATTTAGCCTATGATAAATGCATTTCGACATTAAAAGAGTGTTCTTCTGTTGTGCATCCCACTTATTTTACTTACGATTTTGTATCATGCTGTTTTATTTTAAAAATCTATAAACGGGTACAAAGAAGCTATTTTAATTTTTAGGACTTTCAGCCACGTGCGTCTATGGCCACTCTGGGTAACAATTTATAGAGAACTACAGCGCCTGTCGCTGGTCGGTAATAATGCCAACCTTAGTAGTCTTCATCGAAAACTCACATATTTCTCTTAAGGTCTCAGAAGTTCAAATCACAAAATTTGGATTTAGCCGTACGGAGTGTCATAGCTGATTCAAAATAAACATTCAACCACAGGAAAATTCCACTAGATCTGAAAAATCTTACGAAATTATTTTTTTTTAATTAATTTCAAATTGTTTCCTTTATTTTTAAGTTCCCTATTTAGAGGCGGCTAATTACTGTTTAATTTGTTGACTTGGATTCATTCATCTCAATGTAATCTCAAAACATAGAAAACTGATAACAGTGCTTCTTCAAACACTAAATCATATTATTTCATGTGAATCATTTAGGGAATTTTTTCTTTCTGTTCGAGTTATTCTTTGTTTCAAGGTTCCGTGTTCGAAGGAATAGTATTGAACTGTTACGTGTGTTGAGTCAACTAGCCTCATGCGTTCAGTAATTAATTACAGTGAATATTTTACAATGACATTTAAATTAAAAAGTGCTTAGTTGTTTTAAGGGAAAAGTTAATATTTGGTTTATTTTCTGTGACAGAGCGATGCGTGTTATAAATTAATGCCTACACATCGACCTCATCTATCGTATTTTTTTTTATGTTGTTCGTAGCGTGTTTTAAGCTCAAAGATTTTGCTCGTTTAATTGTACTTCTAATTATATGCATGTAAGTAAATATTCAAAATTTGACGGGAAAAATAATGATAAATCCTTTATTAAGTTGTGATTTTGCTCAAGGGTATGAATCTTCATTTTTTTTAAATTCTCCAAAATTCTTCAATAGACGTTGGTCAGATTCGTAATTTTTAATATCTGTTTTATTAACATACTCACCAAGTACATTTTTGTCAAATGTTTTAATTTGTGTAATCCAATGTCAAGAAATTCGTGGGTCCATTGGGTCCACATACATAATTTTCTTTTCATTCCTGGATTCAATTTTCTAAAATTCCTTTGTTTAAGTTGAAGGAAATGAATGAAGATTGCTTTTAAAAAATTAGAAATGATATAGTCATATCTGTTACCGTTAAAAATTTTATTTTAACTTCTGAAAACGGTAGATCAAGAAAGGTGGATTACCCGTTAAAAAGAGAAAATAATATTTTAAGGGTTTTTTAAAATTAAATTTCAAGCATAACAGATATTACATTCTATTTGGGCAACTTTGTTGTATTTCTTTGATATAAAGTGAAATTCTATAGTTGTTTTTGTTGTAAATAATTTAAATCAATCATAACATATAAATAACAAAACATATAACTTAAAATATTATTATTTTTGTTATAGGAATTGATAGAAATATTCGTCATATTTATTTCAATTCCGGTGATCTAAGAAAAAAGTAGTTTCTCAGTCGAAGGAAGGCTAGTTGCCTGTGTGTCAAAGACGACTCTCCAATTTTATAAGATTAAAAAATTATAATTTTTGTTGCACAGATAAGAAATATTTAAATTGAGTTCCTTCTGAATGAAAACTGCTGAGTGTGAGTACTAGTAATACAGTGCACACTTTTGCACTAATTTTACGCTATTCAAGCAATCAATGAACATTTAACTAGGATGCAATAGAAACTATGGATGATCGATTATCACATATATTAATTTTTGCTTTTGAAAGAGGATGGAGCTATTTTGGTTAAACGTTTCGACGTTTATGTCTACGAATTTCTTATGAATACACACAGAGAAGATGATTTCTAGGTTACCATTTATAATGATCACCGTCAATGTATTCTTCTTTTCAATATGATTTACGAAGCTCATATCACATTTGAATCAATAAACATGAGGGATAGTGTAAATCTAACGTTTGCGTGACACGTCAATCTAAAAATGTTAAAGGAAACACGTTTCTGTCTTATTTTCAGTATTGAATTACATGATCTTCGTACAAAGTTCTGTTGCAAACAGAGAAAGTGTTTCAAGAGTTTCAAGAAATTATTACGTAAATGATGCATGATCCGAGATAATTAATGAAGATATAAGTTAGTAGATGTAACCCTTCTTTACGCGGTAGAGGTGGACATAGACACAGACTGAGGCATGACAGAAACATCCAATACGGAATGAGTTAGAGAGAGAGACATTATTAAAGAGACATAACCCCGGGTAATGTCTTTGTGGTCAGGTACCGGGAGTAGAAGAATATAAATTTTTTTATAAGTTCAGCCAAGAATGTAAAAGCAAATTCATATTTTTTAATAATGTCTAATTCATCTTCATACTGAAAACTAAATCGTGCAAGAGATTGAACCAAGAATTATAACTTCCAATGAATGAACTTCATAAAACATCGTACGCGACTACAATGTGATCTAGCGGAAAGCGCGGACACTCGTTCAAACCAATACACTATCAACGTGCACTCGCACGTCCATTGCCAGAACTACATCAGACTAAGTAAAATGTTTCACTAATTCCTTTGCTCATCGTTATCTCATATTGAAATGTAATGATAAGAAAATCCTCAAAAGCTATAACGAATTTTACCAATGGAAAGTGATCTTTTGTCAGTAAGTTTTCAGAGTCAACTATCTGAATGCAAAATATTATTTAATAAGCTCATGTTTTATACACACACACAAGTATTCACGCGTAGGAGGTTACATTTTATACGAATTGTTGCAGTTATGGCACATGGAATTGAATGTTCATATCCCCACGAAAAGAAAACATGTTTTGTTAAAATGAGACTAAAAGTTAAATCAATTAATTACTCCCATGTGTATTTCGAGAACACAACATCTATTTTTCTTTTCTCGAATTTCCGCCGCCTGGAAAAAATTGCTTTATCAATGAGTGTTGGGAAACTACACAATTAATCATAATTAAAGTAAAATAAAAAAATTTCCGTGGAATATTTAATTAAATCATTTCCGAGACAGAATATGGGACTAAAAATAAGTCTTAATTGGAGGAAAGTATCCCTGAAATTTGGTAACATTTAATCACTTCTGTCTAAAGAGTTGTCTTTGAATTAAGTAAGGTTTTCAGAGATAGGCAGATTTTTACTTTTGCTCAATTACCTTACATATTTATTAGATACATACTACCTCAATCAATATAATCATAATTGGTATAACTTTTGATAACGCGTAAAATTATTTTGATATTCTCTCAGAGCTAATGAGAAATTGATGTATATCATGACCTTCAATTACAACTGCAAAACGTATCTGTTCTATCATAACATGTTCAAATGGGCAAAAACTTATGATTTTGTGCTTTTTTCTTTCTTTTTTCTCATTAAATGTAAATTTTACGTGTCAAAACTATGTACAAATTGTATTTTCGAAGAATTACACGACTTAATAAAAAGTTTTTGTATACATTATTATGGAATTTTTCTATTTATCTCACAACATGAAACGACACATATCTGACTTAATAATGACAGCTCAAGTTTAATAAGATATGTGAACTGAATTTCTCATCCTATCACTACTTGTTTTAAGAACCTTAATCAGTAGACAAAACGTAATGCAATCCCCGAGGTGACTATTACCGACAAAAAATAATCAGTTGACTGAAGTTTGATTGGGAAAAACACGTAGAAACATTTTGACACGAATTTATTGTGGTGTATTTTAAATCCGTATGAATTCCGTGGCAATGTCTCTCAGAATTTTAAAATTTGTTCCCTTCTGACGGGAAAAATGGCGCAGCTAAGCAGAAACCTGGACACCCATCGGCCACACTCTTTCTAGACTCATTCTGTATCAGACGAGCCTCCGAATCTCTGTGCACTGCACCGTATGGTCTCTTGAAAAGAAGCATTACTGTGGGGGGGACACGCCCGATATAAATGTCCTTGAGAACTCAACCAACGCCTCCCACCACCACGTCGTCTGAGTATGCATAAGACGCCTCCTCGTGGGACTCACTGGAAACGAGTTCTAGACGATGGGCGCTTTGTGCTTACCGTGACTGTTGTACACGTCACTGGAGCTTTGTCAATGGGCTTTTATTTCAGTGTCATTCAATAACTTAAAAAAAGGTTGAATTATCTGACCTTTGAAATGAGCAGAATTCGCACAGGAAATAGAATGAAACAAATGTTAACGTTTATTTAGTAAGACAAATTTATTTATCCGGATGATACGGCAGATACTGCTTTCCCCCTCTGTCAAGTGTAGGAAAGTTTCACTTGTTTTCATATTTAGCATTAAATATGTTAACAGGATATCAGAGCTGTTAAAATAGTATACACGAAGGTAAATTACGTAACTTACAAATAAATCCCTTCGAATATTGTTTATACCAACATGACCAGTCGAATCAGCGCTGTCAATTGTCAGGTCTCAAGCAGTCAAGGACCATCCTTTTTAAATGAGCGAAGTATATTATTTTCCTGATATTTAAATGCAGTTACCACGGAAAGGCATAAATGTATGATGAAACGATAGGAAATAGTCAATACATGTTTTAATGCTCTAAAGTGCGATACTTCATTCTTATTTTTTACTGCTGCAGGTTACTCAGAAAAAGTACTAAAAATTCTGAGACATTTGCGTTTTAATGTTTATGATGACGATGATGATGTCGATGACAAGCAGAAGGAACAATGCATCATCAGTACGCTATTAAACCTTTCTCTCGAGTGTGCCGTACAATTTCGTTACTTTTATGTTTTTTGGGGAGCATTGTTACTCCGCTTTACTTTCGAGTTTAAAACTTGTTTTATAAAATATTTGTCATTAATAATAAAATATGAATAAAATGAAAGAATATTTCTTAGAATCATTCATTTTAGATATAATTCTTCGATGAGGATGGTGAGTTCAAAACTGAAGTTCTAAGACATCAAAAAGCACTTCATTGCCACGGAGAAAAAAATCCCTATTTCTTCCATCATCTGTTTTTCCCCCCAGGGGACTTACAACTAGTAAGTACGTGTTTGGCGAACACGGGGCCGCAAGCTGAGTCTGGCATTGCT
>NNCF01127195.1:511671-554982 GCA_002313205.1 Laupala kohalensis
TTTTTAAACACTATACTCAGAATAATCTATAGTTCGATAATAACTTGTACATGTAAATTTACAAACATATTTGCGTTAAATTACAAACATATTGACATTATATATGTATTATAACTCGCAGCTAATTTTTTATCTTATCTAGGAACTTTTGCTGAAATTTTTGAATCCGCCTCTGCCTTAGGGCCCTTGATCGGAATTGATGGGATGGTCCCCTGCTTGCTTCCGGAGAGTAAATTAGTTTATTGTCCTCCACGTGGTCATATGCAGTCTGTACTGTTTTTTGACAATAAATTTATTATTATTAAATTTATTATCAATCATCTCAGATTCCTGACATATTTGCAGAGAAAGATAGGACAGCGCTTTCTTTATCGGGAAATTTGTCAATAAAACTCGATCCCCTAAGTAACAAAGTTTCATTTTTGAGAGGGTGCATTTAAACTTGTTTATGTTACTTTCAGTGACTTACCGAACTTTCTCATCTGGAGAATGTATGGCATTTCCAAAAAAAAGTATCAAGACCAAAGTGGATGAAGGAACTTCAAATATAGTTTTTCTTTTCTGTAGCTGAAGGATTATTGTTACAGTTAAATTCTACGTTTCTTTTCTTGGGAAAAATTAAGATTTGTGCTATTTTTAATTAAGTTTTTCATAATCTATTTTCGATTGGAAACGGAAAACCTTATGTTACAATTGGAGGTCCCAGAGTAGTATGTGTGGCCCAAGGGGATTACATGGGATCCGGGTAGTTTCCCCAACATCAAAATTATAAAGTGTGGACATATCAGCAGCTGCACATAGTACCCAAACTCGTCGTCAGATATGCCAAATTGTCAAATCATTAATCTCTAGCAGCAAGTATCATGTGCAACTTCCTGCAAGTGAAAATTATTAAATTTCTTCATCAGTGCTGCATAGATACTTTAAGTGAGCTGCGGAGCCACATATTTTTAACAATCACTTTCTATTGTCGGAATAAAACTGGAATAAATTTGTTGTTGCGGAAGACCAGAGAACAGCATTGTAAAAAATATTATAAAATAAAATTTCCCTTCTTTTTCTGTAACTCTTGTAACTGGAGAAAAAATTGTAAGGTCTATGGTAGATATTGTGTTTTTGTTTTATAATAATATGTATTCTTAGCTGTGAAATGTATATAATGATGGGAGTTGTTTGGTTGCTATTTAGTATTTAACATTCATTGGTTGGTAGCATCACTAGGTTCTGATGGTATAATTTAATCTTATAATTTAGTCATGATGACGCTGTATGCTAGGTGCGCCATTTTGAGAAAATTGAGTAACTATTTATTCAAATAAAATGAGTAAGACCACAACGGAGATGGTTAAGTAAACAAGTAGCTGGTTAAACAAGTTGTTTTTCATTGAGGTACGTAATTGATAAGTTGTTTTTGATGCAATTATTGTGGAGAATGTAGGCTCATTGTACGTATCCATGTTTTATTATATAACGCAGCTGATGACTACAATAAATCGTCGAAACGTTGGCAAAATGACAGAATTTTGTATTAATTTTTCTAGCCTTACTGCAAGAATACCAATCCCTTGTAATTATTATGGCCGATAACCTTTCAAGTACATAAACAGCATTGTAGTTGCGGTAGTTGCGTTGTAATTTCTACCTCGTCCGCCACCACCAATATTCTCTAGCACTGACGTTTGTAACACTGGAAGCTCGCATGTCATTCGTCCAGGCTGTGATGATCCCCTCGCATCCCAGTCTACCACCACAACGTAAAACCTTATTCCATACTTTTGTTCCATATCACATCATAAAACAGTACACATCATGTACAGTAAGTACTAATGAAGCTGCATTTGATGTTCCACCTTGAGACATTGTTAAACTTTGTTTTGAAGTTTCTTTGTCAAGAGGTATTAGATGGAAATAGGGTGAGAGGATGGAACAACATCCTTTATTTTCAAATGGCTCCGACGGAATTGATTATTTTGGGTTTAGAAGCAGACTACTCAATCTTCAAATAAAATATATCTAATCAGAAAAAAATGTTATATTAATTAAGTTACAAATCTTTTTTCATGTCATTTATCGATAATTTTCTTGTATACAATATATACGTTATTATCTTCCTAATTTTCGTCTGCAATATGTCGCATTATAACATCGTGAATCTGAAAAGAAAACATTGTGGAGGATTAGATAAATGATATATTAACCTAAATTTTGCAGAAAAATTATCTATTTGCACCATTATGATCAAGGTGTGAAGAATAAAGAGGTGATGTTTGCAACATCCAGCATACATTGCCCTGAGATTATCTGACATTTCGTAATCAATTTTTTAGTTGGGTAAGCATACATCTATTTTAATTATGAGCCTAAATCTTGTCAATTTCATTTAAATCGTATTATGTTCGAAGAAATATGAATAAAAATTATTGTTATTTTTAAACGTATATCTTATGTACATTTATCAAAAAACTTCTTCACTTTGTCAGTCATTTCGTGATTTGTAAAAAGAACCTAAATTGGCAATCTGCCAAAGAACCAAATTCGTCAACTTATCTAAAAACCCAATTTTTTAACACATTGGAATTTTATAAAAAAGTTCTAGATTAATACAACGCAAAAATGTTGCACACGATATTGTTTCAAAAACAAAAAGCAACATTAAATTTCAGAGAGCTCTTCTGTTAACCTTAACAAGCGATTAATATAATGACAGTATATATTAATTTTATGTTACACAAATCTGACTTTTCTATCCGACTCTCTATGAATCAGAATATATCAACACGGAGTTAAACAGATAGATTTACGATTGGGTAACTTGTCATCATGGATTAGGAAATCATTTTGCACTCATCATGCATTAGGAAATCATTTTGCACAATGAAAAATGTGAAGGTGATGTCTCCACCCCAGATTTTCAGGGACCTGTTCGTTCACAATTATTCTAATGAGAACTCGTCCCACGTATTACATCAATAACTCTCGACTGGACTAGCCACAACTGCCGCATTCGCTATATTAGTATTTTTTTAATGAATAAGTGTCCTTCTGAGCACAATGGGGAGAGAGTCTACACAGCCCTACTATTTCTGTTCACAATTGCAAAATACATGAATTGTTATGTCTACTATACCCTATTGTTGTAAATAATCACTATGGCTACTATGCAGTTTTAGCTTTTATTTTAAAGAAGCAGATTGGTAACATTGTATCTTAACGTATTTCACCTAATACGAATGCAATTACGTAAATGAGTTCAGGGACAGCTATTGCATTAAGTCATTATTACATACCTGCACGTGAGGAGGGGCTCCTACAATGTACAGAACTGTATCTGCAACATCCTCTGGATTAAGGTGGGGTCGTTTCCAAAATTCCTCCAAATTAACCAAATGACTGAAATCGTTTAATATATCTGTCTTCACATACCCAGGACAAACTTGCTAGAGATAGAAGAAAGCTTTATGTTATTAGCCCAAAGACATTATTTTCACATTGTAGTAAGAGTAAAGGAGACAAATTGTAACGTATATGATGCATGGAAAAATGAAGCCATTGGACAATCAACACTCAAAACGAACACAAAGTTACAAAAGTAGTTCATAATCTGGCTTTACTAATAAAATGTGTTTATTATTGTTTAATGACGGAAATCAGCTTGGCTCAGTGGGTACAGCGCTGAGTTGCTGGCTGGATGGCTGGTGAGGTGGGGAGTTTTCAACATACAATCCCAAGCCTACTCAGTCTGGATGTTGACGTATGATGAAAACTCCCCACCTCACCAGCCATCCAGCCAGCAACTCAGCGCTGTACCCACTGAGCCAAGCTGATTCCCGTCATTAAAAATGAGTACGGGGTCTATCGAGGGGTCAATCCGGTCGGAGCGACTATATCTCCTCCTCCTAGTGCCGAGGTCAATTAACTGTGGAGGTCTGCCCTCCGTGAACCACTTGGCCACCTTCGGGGCCTGTTGTGGTAGAGTTCTTTTATTGTTTAATGACGAGTCGTTAAATAAATACGATTATACCATATCCACATTTAAAATATAAATGTGAATAACTTTACTTTTGTATAGAAGCTAAGTTCTCTTTAGATTATAAACACTCATTGAAATGTTAAAACACTTTTTTAATGTAATGATTGAAAAATTTTGTCTTGTACGTCTATAATCTGAGATGTGCTGCTAGGTTTAATATTATACCAAAAATAAAATTAAATTGGGATTCCAATGAAAAATTATGTAATACTTTGACTTGTAGGGTTAAAAGCTCTTAAACCAAACAGGTCTTGCAAATGGTAAAAATGTATATCATAAAATAAAACATTAGATGGGTAAATAAATGGAAGAGGTACGAATTTTGAATGTAGTAAGAAATTTACGTAAACCAGCCAATCCTGTGTGACTAACTGGAAGAATTTTTCAGTTCGTTAGTACTTACAGAAACACGAATTTTACTATTGGCAGCCACCAATTCCTTTCGAAGACCTTCTGTCAACACTCTCACTCCGTGTTTCGTAGCGAAGTACATAGGCTGACGTGGCATAAAAGGTAAGATGTGACCTGCAACGCTACGAATGAAATATAAAGTCACTAGTAAAATATCACATGGGAATTTTAAAATTCTAATAAATGTTCTAAAATTCAAATAAAAGAGAAAGATCTCTCTTTATTGGAAGCCCTAATTTTCCAGGGCACGGTTGAGATCAAGAAACGTTAATAATTTTTGAGGATTCTTTAACAATCACTGACAATAAACGAGTAAATATTACGAATAAAGTAAACATTACATTTGTTATTAATATTTTCATTTAATGGATGTAATTTTACCTGCCGATATGAACTATGTGACCATCGTCCACTCCATTTACCCTCATTTGCTGAATTGCTTCTCTAGAGCAAATACTGAGACCCAATAGGTTTACATCTAGCAGTCTCCTCCAGTGTTCTGTATTATTTTCTGTAACAGAGAGAGGGAGAGAGAAAACCAACTAATTTTTTTATTTCACTATTAAGATACGTAGTTCCAAAACATTGCTTTCACCCGAAGACATGTGAAAATTTGCCTTCACCCGAAGGAAAACCGGAGAGAAACCCGGGCGAGGATTCTTCATCAATGTTTCTACGTCATACCGGTTAAAGTTGAACATCCGGATACCCCTGCATTGTTGATCAGGATATCTACCCCTTTTGTATTCCCTTTGATCCATTTAAATGCATCGACGATATCTTCTTCTTTAGCAACGTCACATTTGAGACAGTGAAGTTTACCTGGCACTGGTGCTTTCATCGATACGTGCCTTCCACGATTTAGGGCTTCTTTTCTAGCATCCTCAACTGCCGTCTGCGAAGAAAAGAAAATCATGCTTTACGAAATATAGAGGACACATTAAAGGAGGAATCGAAAGGGTAATATAAAAAGTGTCACTTTCACCATTTTCAAGGAATTACAGGTGTAATGAGAATATTGCTGATAAATCTTCATTATGTACTTCCATACCATGTTAATTGGAATGTACCTTAAAACTTTTGCATTTTTACTTCTTAGTAATTTTATGGAAAGTTGTGGAATGTGAATTATAATTTTTTACGTCAAAAATGAAACTTCAGGCATAATATGTACGTACCATAATATTTTTGGAAACGTTCATGCTTTATTTAAGCCAGTGATTTCGAGATGAAATGAACAGAAGTATCATTCATATAAACTAATATGTTCTTCATTGTATCCAATACAATGTCACAATTTACATATCAATTTTAAAAACAAGTCAGATTTCCCTGAACAAGAATGTTGTAGCTCATACTATAAACTTTTATCTGTGTTCTAAAAATTTCCATTAACTTCCGGTCAAAGGATACAGGACAATTCATTGAAACATTTGTAACCAAGAAAAATATATGAGAACGAAATTCATTGATATTATCAGTATTTTTTTAGTTTTGAAATAGTTTGTTTCATTCGTATCTACATAGAAAAAGGAAAAGTAGAAAGTAAATTGCTATGAAAAGTAAATATTTTGAAAGATTATTTTAACATACCATTGAATATCATAAAAATACGAGTTCATATTTGAAGGAAACCGAGTGAAAAAAAAAATTAAACCTCACTGCTACTAGACATATTCACTTCTATGAAAAAAATAATGTCTTTCTATCTTTTAAACATCATGTAGATTCGTAAGATCACTACTCGACATTCAAAGTCTTAAATCAATTCACAAATAAAACATAAAAATAAAAAAATATTCATTTCTGTTGTTAAACAATCATACCAAAAATTACATCAACATTCAAAGAAAAATTGGCAGTGTGAATTTCTATATAGTTTACTCTAAGAAGGGAAGTAAAACGTCTGTAAAGAGATTTGTTTCAACTCATTTTGCCCGGTGTGTCTTGGGTTTTCATATAATAAATGCTAGTTTCCATATTTATCTACGTTCGTGATACGTGATTCAGTAAGTCGAAGAAAACCTACAAAAAATACACACAGTTTTCAGTGCGCTATGCTAATATGTATGTAATAATGAATTATTTTAAAATCCAGACAGTATGAAAATACACTTTACACAGGAATCTTAATAACTAAGCACAAAGTTAAAACCTCTGAAATATTTGGTTTCCATTTCACTTTTAGGTTATGTACCTGAAAACAACGTACTTCCCAGCCTTTATATAATTTTCTTCTACTATTCGCTCGCGTAGATTATACGTTCATTGTATTAACCGTCCCACGAAATGCAATTGAAAATCTGGCAGCCACATTAGAAAACTTCACAGTCAACAGTCATGCGAGTGAAGATTCACATCTATTGATTAGCAGCATTTTTTTTCTTGTTTTTTCACTCTTACACTCCATCCATATTAATCATACATCATATTTTAATTGTAATAACCCTAAAGAAGAATCCTTTGAAATATCAAATAATTTACCGATTTCTTTTGCGACAGACATTCCAATTAATTCTCTTCTCTTTGTGTAGATTCAGCAAAAAATGTACGTACAGAAGTAATTTTACAAAACCATAATGTTTCTTCCGTGACGAGCATACCCCGTGTNATGTACGTACAGAAGTAATTTTACAAAACCATAATGTTTCTTCCGTGACGAGCATACCCCGTGTAAAGCGTGTCATTTAAGGATATACGTACCGGTATCCTTTCGACCCGCCTTGCCAGAGCCACTACGTCAAGCCCCGCATCTTGCAGTTGATAAACGATAGCAGCTCCAATACCTGCACTAGCACCCGTCACCACAGCCACTCGTCCACGCCAACGCTCCATACTCTACTGCTGACCTCCACTGGCTCTTGGATACACGGTCCTCTTCGTGGTACTCGGAATGGACCCGTTACGTAACAGGATTCCCACCTATGGAATGTTTCAGAAGGAGAGGGAGATTTTCTACCTCTTTTTTAATTTTTCACATGTAATTTCCATCAGAAATAATCACTAAATATCTTAACATAGTAAATTACAAGTGACAAAGTACGTCTATGAAATTATCCCTTTGGCTACCTTTTATTCAGGATTCTTTACGTATTTTCACTTCTTTCTCTTTGCCCTCCTCTCTAGTCAACTATGTCTACTAATTCAATTAAATTGTATTTGTGAATAAGGTTATTCACAATAACCATATTCTTTTAAACTTCAATAACCCTCATTTCTTTTAAACTTAGATATATGATGAAATGTTAAAAAAATAGTTATAAATTTCACACCACACATTGCAATATTATATCCCAGGATATTATGTAAGAATTCAACGTAAATTAAAATATTTAAATATATGAGAAAGTATATTGTTATATCACATGACAAAGTAAAATAACGTACACGATACGAAAAAAAATACAATATAGGAATGATGATAATACGCTAATAAAACGCTAAAATATTAATAATTAAAAGTAAATAGTGTTTTACTGTACTAAAGGTATTCGTATACCAACCTAAATCCTATTTATTTTTTATACGAACTAGGAAATATATGTATACATGTCTATCACGTCAAGGTCATTGTCGCATCGCTCTTTGCTTTGCTCGTGTCGTTGATGAGAGCTCCAACATAAACTTATCCTAACTTGAGAAATCTGTAGTTTTTAGAACAGATGAATGAGGCTAAATAAAAGTCGAATGTACAGTTTTTCACTCTTTATTTGTTATAATTCATATACGTGTATTAATTTTTTACATTTCATCTCCAACGTACCTCAGTATTAACCGATGTATCTGAAAAGAAATAAAAATGATTTGTCGGTTTGGATTAAAGAGATAAATTAACAGAAATAATTGCCTTCGATAGTAAAAAGAAACTATTTTTATAAACATGAGATAACGCTTGTTCCATTCAAAAAATATTATTTCCAGTGACTTCTTTACTTTTATGGAATATGAAAACAATTGAATGTCACCTTCCAATTTTATATGATAGTGCCATTCCCGCTAAATCTCTAATGCGAAATTTGTACAGAGCACTTCCTATAGTTCCATTGGGATGTACACTAGGGAACGGTAATATTCTGTTAATAGAAATATTATATTTCTTTACGTGACCAATCTCCATAAGTGTTCAAAATTAGATAAAGTTAAAATGAAATAATAATTTACTGTCTTTAAAATGAATGAATAGTTTCAAATTATTTCAATATTTTGAGAGGGCCGCAAAGGCAAGCCACGCCTGTTCTGAATGTCCCAAAACATGAGTGTTTCATTACCATCTTTCTCTCCGACGAAACACTAATTTGCAATTAATTAGGGTAACCAAATAACGCAGCGTATTAATAGGAAGAGGAGGAGTTGGTTGGCAGCATGGTAGAGACTACGTAGCATGAACGCAAGCAATCATTATTTATGATTAATAATTTAACGAATAAACTCCTGTCTTCATTTTTATATAAAATAATAAATAAAACAATTAATTGTTATATTTTCATCAGGGAGAAAAATGATTCAAGACTTTTATATTCGGAATCTCTATCTACCTTCCGAAGGAAAGAAGCAAATTTTGGGACATTGACGGACATATTTGGGACATATTTTAAGCTGCATTACTTTCTTTTCCCCAAAGAGTAAGTATTTTTGATAACTATAAATAATTTACCTGCACATGAGGTGGAACTCCAAGGACATAAAGAATGGTCGACCACATCCTCTGGTTTCAAATGTGGTCGCTTCCAAAACTCTTCTTTATCCAAACCTTCTATTGTGTTCAGTATTCCCGTTTTAACAATAATAAATTTATAATAAATTTATTGACAAAAAACAGTACAAACTGCGTATGACCACATGGAGGACAACAAACTAATTTACTCTCCGGAAGCAAGCAAGGGACCATCCCATCAATTCCGATCAAGGGCCCTAAGGCAGAGGCGTATTCAAAAATTTCAACAAAAGCTCCTAGATAAGATAAAAAGTTAGCTGCGAGTTATTCTACGTATATAATGTCAATATGTTTGTAATTTAACGCAAATATGTTTGTAAATTTACATGTACAAGTAACGTATCCTGGACTCACTTCCTGTTAGAAGAAAATATAAACGCATTTAAGTGTACACAGCGTTTTGAATTATAAAATGTTGTAAAATAAAATAATATAAAAGTACAAATTATAACTTCCTTAAATGCCAAAAAATAAAAATTGTTGGACATCAAATGTTTTAAAATTATTCTATAAAATCTCTCATTATTTGAAGTAATTTTACATGTCTTGTTTTGATATGAGTAAATTAAATAAATAATAAATAAATATAAATAAATTTATTGTCAAAAAACAGTACAAACTGCGTATGACCACGTGGAGGAAAAATAAAACTAATTTACTCTCCGGAAGCAAGCAAGGGACCATCCCATCAATTCCAATCAAGGGCCCTAAGGCAGAGGCGGATTCAAAAAATTCAGCAAAAATTCCTAGATAAGATAAAAAGTTAGCTGCGAGTTATAATACTAATAGAATGTCAATATGTTTGTAATTTTAAGCAAAAATTACATGTAAGTTATTATCGAACTATTTATCGAAATAATTTTAAGCAAAAATTACATGTAAGTTATTATCGAAATTTACTTCTATGATATTGATTTTTCTATAACTTAGTTGACGTATTTGAAACCTGGAAAGAAAATGATCCGAACCCAAAATTCGGATTTGTTCCGAACCAAGAATCGATTCAGAACCATTATTTACACCTATATTTGTTCAATATACAGTCACAAAAGTAAGAACCTTAATTTATTCATACAAATAAAAAAATAGTAATTCACAATAATAATAATAATAGTATGAACAAGTGAAAGAAGTGTGCGTTTTTAATTGCTGTAGCCATCCCGCTTAATCAAAACCAAAGGACAACTCAAGCAGGAAAAATCAATAAGAATGCAGCACTGAAGATTTGAAGGAGTTGTTTCATCTGCAGACCGTCAAAATTGTTCCTCTTGTGATATCTGCAACTGGGATAGTGCCTTAGGCTCTGAAGAGACCTTTGGACATTTCGGACATGGGGTTCTTGGTACAGTTAGTTAGAAACTTTCTATTTCAGTCATAACAGTAGTACTGTAAGTTACCTTAACATAACAATCTGCCATTCTGTTGGAATGTGAAAAAGAAATGGTTAATAATAATTTAAGATACCCGGCGTGTTTGGTCCTTTGATACAAAAGGACTAAACTAAAAGTGTGGATGTTTCATTCATAAAACGAGAAAAAATCAGTAAAACACATAGGCTACGTTTAGCGTGATGCTATGTTAATTTAAAATCATTGAAATGAACATAGAATGCTGCCATCTGTCGGCTACGTCAGGTATTCCTGTCGCTAAATCGAGTTGTCCAACGTGTGTCTCGTGTATCTGAAAGTTTGTACCCATGAGGACCTGTCATCTACTGATAACTGCCGATATTACTTCGGAATCTTGAGTTTAAATGTATTGTATTGTAAGTGGAACATAATCTGTATCACATTTCTTGTCAACAAGTGTATCAATTACGCAAGAAGAGACAAAAATACTTTTATGAGAGTATTAAGATCTCTGCCACTTTCACCTAACTGATTATTTAATTAAATATTTATTATTAAATAGAAAATAATAGAACCCATGTTTAATGATACAAATGCTTCTTATGATACTATGTATGGTTAGATATGCGTTCTCAAGATCGAACTATGTAAAAAAAGTCTGGTTATTGTTTTCGCATTTTGCCGTTCTTATAACCCCTGCGTACATACTGATTTATAGAAAACAGACTCGGAAGCTAGAGGAGAATCAAATTTTCCATCCTGGCCCGGGTTTTTCTACGGTTTTCCTTCGGGTAGAGGCGGATTTTTTTATAAATACTCGCTATGCTCTTGGCTAGGGCAAGCATCTATTGGCATAATTATTCGCGTATTTACTGTTATTTAATAGTTACGAAATATCAACAATACTTTCCGAATGATTTATAGTTTACGTACTTGTGAAATGACTTTTTTGTGTGTTATTTATTGGTATTATGTCAATACTATAACACGTGTGGAACTATTTTTATCGTTAGGAGTATGTTGAAATGTTCCGATGGGATGGTCCTTTGCTTGCTTCCGGAGAGTAAATTAGTTTATTATCCTCCACGTGGTCATACGCAGTTTGTAACTGCTTTTTTGACAATAAAGTTTATTTATTTATTTATTTATTTATTTATAACTAATGAACTCCCACTCCTCTCCCGTTCTGCTCTCCGCAACACTAACACATGGCACACCTGACTTTGCGTCATCCCGTTTTACATTCCAGGTACCTTCCAGCAATCAAACAGTCAAAGTTTGAACCACTACCTACGAGCTATCATGCGCTGCAAGAGAAGAAAAGAACTGTTCCACCTGGCCTCTTGATCTGAGGCTGGTTAAGAAGGGTTCTACAATTGTTGAACTGAATAAAAGAAATTTGTTTGTACTCTAGGTACTGCCATTCAGTATATTTGCACACTCTTAGTTTCACAAATTCAGTAAATACTTACGGTAACACGAATATTACTTTTAGAAGCGACCAATTCTTTGCGAAGCCCTTCCGTTAAAACATTCACTGCGTGTTTTACAGCGTAATACATGGTATGTCGGGGTAAAACAGGGTAAGAATAAGCTGCATTGCTGCGATAAAAATTTAAAAAACAAATAATGATTTTAGACATTTTTTTAAATTTTAAACAATTTGAAACAGTTAATTTACTCTGGCACTCTGTTTTTAGTACATGTAAACCTTGCATTTTCTTCATTATTTAAATTTTTTGGTGATTATCGATGTTCTAAGCATTCTACCAACGCTATATGCTTATGAAAATCGTCATCGACGAAGAACTCTCCAATAGAAATCGGACGATGGGTAATATTCACGGAAACTCAATAAAATGGCCAAAGTTTAAAAATTTTCGCACAGAGAGAACTAAGTAATATTTGAGTAGTGTTCCCTATAAAATTGGGGTATTGTAAATAAATTAAAGCCAAACGTTCGTGCAATGGATACCAAAAAAGTAATCTATCCCGTTATTATGCCTGCGTTGTGCTCTGTAAGAAGTTGTCTGAATCATTTTGAAAATATAAAAATATTTTAACATTTATTATAATGAAACAGCACAACATATAAAGATGATAGTGACAGTCACTGACATAAATAACTATGCACTTGCAGAGTAGGAAGTTGTTTGATGCCTTATAGGAATTGTATCGAAAAAAACTGGAGAAGACTTTTCTAACGTATCGTTTTATATCGATAAATGTGAAGTACTCACGACATTCTTAATATCAGTAACTTAGTATCCAAGAGAAAAAATTAATCTCTCTCTCTCTCTCTCTCTATATATATATATATATATATATATATATATATATATATATATATATATATATATATATATATTTCACTGTATCATAAAAATTATGAGTTGATAGACACCATACTAAGGTAATGACAACGTACACACAATAAAATGTATGTGTTTCTCCCTTACCTGGTAATGTTAATAATGTGACCATCATCAATACCGTTTGCTCTCATCTGTTGTGTGACTTCTCTAGTGCAAATACTCAGTCCCAGAACAGTAATATTTATTAGATTCTTCCAGTTTTCTCCTGCATTGGTTTCTGCAAGATAAATAGTCTAAAGTAAAAGTAGAGTTTATAAATACTCTTAAACCTATCTTTCAACATCGAAATTTTCTCTTTGCATTTTTTCACCTACTTCGTACTAAAAACGTTTTGTATAAATAAGAGTCATATAACCTCCAGCGTTATAAAGCGCACGGTTATTATTGTAGACCCAGGAGTGTATGATAATAATGAAATCTATTCCGTCCCGTCGTAGTGTTCCGGAAATAAATGCCTCTGAGATGCCAGTCATCGGGAGACTAACTGAAGGTACCACAAAACTTGAAGGACTGATTTTCCTGGTCCAAAATCGTAAACATTTAAAGTTTCTTTAAATAATTTGGAATTACTTTTAACCCCCACCACTTAAGCGTAGTAGTAGAAAAAAAAGGTACTCTCGAAAGGGATCGAAACAAGTTTGTTTTTTTCCTCTATCTTTCTTACCCAAGAGTGTGGTCGTTCCTGCAACCCCAACATTGTTGACTAGAATGGAAACACCTTTGGTGTTCTCTTTGACCCATTTGAAAAGGTTAATTATATCTTCTTCCTGTCTAACATCACACTTAATACTATGAATTTTTCCTGTTTCGGAGTTTTCCCTGGTATATTCCGTCCCCTGCTTTCAGCCTCTTTCCTAGCATCTTCAACGGCTCTCTGCCAACCAGGAAAAAAATTATTTTTTAGTATATAATGAAACAGCAAAGGATTCATATGTGAAAAAGATCATATAACGCTATTTATTGCTAAAATATTTTCTTCTGCATTCCAACACGACATTCATTCATCATTCGTCATTCTTCAATTTTCAATCTTTCCGTTTAACAGCGTAACCGCCTTAATTCCTGAAAACACTGGTAGAGCGCGCGGAGGAGGAAACGGTGATGAAAAACTGCTTAGAAGAGTCCTCATCAAAATTTAATGAGACCGTCAATACAGGTCACAGAATTATAACACGTACTGATATACAATTTTCGCTCATTTTATACAACAAAGGCCTATTATATGTACACAGAATGCTGCTTCACTCAGACATATTTAGGTTATTGTATCAAGCTAATTTTATTCTTGCGTTAAGTGCTGTATTCCAGAATTTTTCCACTCTGACTATTTTGAGAATACGTCGTTTTCTTTTGTTTACTTTAATTTATTTAAACCTGACTTATTCCCACCACTATGTGGAAGTTTACAAATATTTTAATAACCCCTTTACAATTTACTTAACACTAAAATACATTTGAATTCTAGAGAAAAGTGTGAAGCTTCGGTAAAAATAATTTTTGGAATGTGTAAAAATCGATTTGTCTTACGGGGATGGCATTCCCCCTGCCTAGCTTATACCACTGCTCAAGTTTATTCGTAAAACAAAAGTAAAGAAAAAAATGACAAAAGCAGTTCCTACATCAATCTTTACGTGGTCTGGAGACCTATAACATCCACGCCCACATCCTGTAACTGATAAGCAATGGCCGCACCAATACCAGAGCTTGCACCCGTCACCACAGCCACACGTCCATGCCAACGCTTCATACTTGTTCAGAATGAGTCTGCTCTCTCTGTTCTTATATAACTTCTTTCTCTTATCTTAGGCGCATTACTGCAACCAAAACATGGTGAACGAAGTTCTTCTCTCCTTGAAACACTGTTAGATAATATCATGATCATATTTCAACCAATTGCGCAAGATTTATTTTTCGAGAGAATAATTTTAGAATTATTGCGTGAATTAAGTGGTGTGTGTTTTAATAAATGATGTGTTATATTTTATTCAATTTTGTTCTGTTTTTGACAATTAAGTTTATTTAATTCATTTTTTATGGTTATAGCCTTTTTATAGTTTTCTTAATAATCTAATTTCATGTTTTTAGCTAATTCTTTTACCGGACATTAAGTCCTATTTCATATTTGTCATACATATCTTTTGTTTTATTGTTCCTCTATAGAGTTAATTGTGCAGAATTTACGAGATTCGTCTCCTCGGTCCGTCTGCTACCACAAGATAAGTATTGACCGCAAGATAAAAACTTGTGACAAGACCCTTACGTTAAATTCCGCGATGGATAATTTTTAATTGTATTTTATCTTGGTCAACATCATGCCTGGTGACAACTTGATTCTGACTTATCATTTCTAATACCATGTATGGAATGAATAAAAAACATGTCTACTTTTTGAACCTACTATACGTCATTGCCCTCCGACAGGGAGAAACCGAGACTTTTACCAAAGGTAGGGAGGGGGTGTATCGGAGGCGCTGACTCCCCCCCCCCTTTTGACTATCCGTGGACAAATTTTATCGCTGCCTGNCCGAGACTTTTACCAAAGGTAGGGAGGGGGTGTATCGGAGGCGCTGACTCCCCCCCCCCTTTTTGACTATCCGTGGACAAATTTTACCGCTGCCTGCAAAATGTATTTCGCTCATCAGCGATTATATTATCGTTTGTATAAAAAGTTTTCAAATTAGTTAATTTTCCTTTATTCCGAGTAGCTTTCAGAGGGAATAACATCATTTGAGATGTTTTTTCTACTAAGTTTTAAGAGGGAATAATATAAAAAACAATTTAAAATCTGTAGTTATAGAATTGGACACTCCAAAATGATGTTTCTCTTAATATAATTATTTATTTTCAATTCCACATAATCATTTACAATCTTAAAATACAAATAAAAATTTGAAATTTTACGCAATTTACGACTGCAAGTTTTACATAAAACAGTAAACGCGTAATTACATAAAACGGAAATACATGAAAAATGATAAAACATAAAAAGAAATACAATATTTACTACACACAACATTGTATCGACAAATAGTACTGAATGCAGATGGTACATAATTCAGAGAAGTTTTCTCTTTTAATCGTTCTTTTATACAAACGCTAATCATCCTGCGCAGATTCGCACGGGAGTTTTTCTTATTTATTTTATTTATTTAATGCCTTATGACGAGGTTCGGGTTATTTGGCCCGCTCTTCCACCTAATCGTGACTTGGCTATCATGAGTTATTTTAAACGTATTAATCGTTCAAATGAATGGAGTATAGAAGCAGTCCGAACATGTCAATAATACTTACAAAAATATAAATTTAAAATTAACTGAGCAATTAAATACAAGTTAATAATTATTAATATTACAGTACACGTGAAGTCCAACATAAATCAAATTATTGGTTACCTCGTAAGAAACATCAGATTTGTGGAAGGAACATTAGATATCACCTGATGTAACTTCTTCTATGTCCCACACGTTGAAACTATTTTGAATGATATGTTTATTGTTTATGCCTTCGATCTCCTTCTCCGTTGAATTAATAGTTCGTAAATTATTATCTGCACACGTACTTCTGCACACGTACGTGTCATTGTAGTATTTGTAATTGCCTCCACTTACTGCGCTAGTGTAGATGCGAATAATAGTGGAAGTGAAGTGATAAGTAGGGAATTGCGCGAGTTATAAAGGAAAATAAGAGAAATGTGAAGTGAAGTGCACTAAAGGGGTAGATCAAGTGTTCGTGTTATCCGTCGTTAAATGTCCACTTAGTAATTATTATTTATTTTTTATTTTTTCAGCGTCACATGTTCCTATATTTAATATTATTAATAAGCAATAAGTAATTTTATTCAACGTCAAATGTTTTAAATTTAATATTTTAACAGTAGTGTAATGATTTATTGAACAATTTTTAATTTCAGTTCTCTGTAATATGTATTTTTGTATTTAATTTTATTTTCTTATATTTTGTCACTTAGCAATATCTACTCATTAGCAGTTAAATAAATATTATTACCTAGCACACTAGTCAAATTGACCCGATGGGTCTCGCTCACCGCCTCGATGATCTCTATCAGACGCACAACACAACTCCGGCTCTGGCAGTCGAACCGAAAGTGACGGCGCAGGGGTGAAGAGGAAGATAAACGCTATTCTGAAAACATTTGTCATTCTGAGCGAAGAGTCTACTTCTACCACCCACTCTTTCCAGATTTCCTCATCGACGATGATAAAGGTCAATGTATTTCGACGGGGCGATGAAACCGTTTTCGTGGAAAGTGTGACCATCCCACCCCATCAGTGGACCCAAGTCTTAGTTCTCAGGTTGGCTAGTAGCTACCGGGCGAGAGCGGGAGTTGTTTCTTTTTCATTGCAGTATTTGTGAATGGAAAATGTAGTGTGCTATTGAAGCTTATCTACATGGAGCGATTGGAGGTAGGAGATGGATGGTAGGCTATTGTTAGTAGGTGGGCCGGTTAGCTAGGTTGGCCCACGTGGAGGGGTCAGTAGAAATGGTTAGTAATAGTTAGAGCTACTAATACTAGCAGGAGGTAGATAGATGAAGTAAAGATTGCTTTTCAGTAGTCACAGCAATATAAACTGGGACATTCATGTGAAAAGCTACAATTTTTTTCTGCCACCGCCAGGGAATTGAACCGAGGACGACTTGGTGAAGAGCAAAAATCGCCACCACCTGAGCCACCAGAGACGGGAGTTATGTCTTTCGACCTGTTCGGATCACTTCCGCCACCAAGGTCGTCCAGCAAGAACCCTGGCCGGCCCCAAGAACCCAACCAAGTCGGCGGAAGACTGTCTGCTTGTCGAGAATTTGTTAGACGTCAATTAGCGCAACACCTTTACTCAATGTGCTTATTCGTTTATTGTCCTCAACATAGTCGGAAGTAGTTTGTAATTGCTCTCTCGACAATGAACGATTATTTATTTATTGCGAGACCTATTCACTTGATATCGGTACAGGATTTATACGCTGTGTGACCAACGCTTCTTCTTTGACAAAGTCCATAAAAGTAATTAAAGTTATACCTCGCTTTAAGTTGGTTGTATTCTCGGATTTCTTGAAATTTAAACATTTGAAATTTATGGCCAACATCCGGCCATCAACTCTATTCATTTGCTCTTGTGACACTTCTCTGCTATATCTGCATCGAGCGTGTGGAACGAATATTACCTTGTGTCTTAGTTTGTTGTGTATTTTTCACAGCTAATATATTTTTTACTGCCAATAGTCTTTTTTTAATGTTTAATCGGGTATTATAATTATTCAGTTTGTTTCGTAATTGTAGGCATTTCGCTTTAGGCAGCCAAATCGCATTATTTTCGTAAAGTTACATGTCTTCGTGTCTATACACGTCGCATTCCATTTAATGTAAAAATCATACTTCCCGGATTTGCAAAATTAGTGAATTGATGTTTTATTCCTACGACATCGCGTCAATATTTACATATTATGATGACACTGTTACTACTTAGACAATAGCAACTAAATCTCGTATTTGATTTCCATATTTTTTTTACTTTTCACTTTACTACAAATAGCGATACATATAAAAAATGTAAAATAAACGAATTTACTTTTCAAGTATTATAGACAATAACAACACATCTGAAGACAAAAATGCATTTTACAAATATAATATTACATAGTTTGTTTCATATTTTACTTGAGTTTCCCGAGATTCGATGATTCAATCTGTGAGAACCTTGACTACCACGAATAAGATAGACCATGTTACTGTAAGTCATGAAAGACAGGAAGAGGAAGGCACTTACACCAAGGGCTATAATCAAACGAGACGATTGTCGCATGGCCATCTTATTCTGTCAATCTGGTCTTCTCAAAAGAAGTATTGATGTGTACTACAATCCTTTTTCACTCAAGAAATTACTCAAATTCACTCAGTTTATCCTTGCACTTTCTTTTGCAGAATCCTCTCACAAAAACACCATGATATTGTTAACACATCAAAAAATTCGGATTAATGTCACTCGTGAAGGCTATATTAGGATGACACTACGATAGAAGAATCATCTGAGTTAAATTAAGTAAACATGATACATGTGGCTCTGACTATTTTAATTAATTCATTTATTTACGGCATACGTCATTTTACAAAAGAAGACAAGATAATAACTGCAATACAAAAAAATAATAAAGTGAAATAGCAACTAATGCGGCAAGGTAAGTTAATAATATAGATTCAAAGATAGAACCGAATCTTAAAAATAATATTCGTATGAATTTGTCTTGCCATAGGCGCAAGATAAATAAATAAATAAATTTATTGTCAAAATTACTAAAATCACAGTTTCTAATATTAATATGTTTGCTAAGCACAGAGCGTTGACTCCTTGGTTACCTGCGTAACACGGCCTAGCAATCCTCAAGGATTTAGTTTTTTCAATTTGAAATGCGATATAATTCTCTTCGGAAATTTGGCTCGATGAATTCACATTCATGTCATGGATCTAGAACATCATTAAAAGTTACTTGTGAAACTTTTCGTGTGTTGAATATTTTGGGTTTTATGTGTGTGTCAATTTTAAATTGAACAAGTATAACAAAGGTACGCCAATTATTTTTATTACGCCATTACTATGAGTATTTTCAAAAATACCGCTTTAGGTTACAAAATTATCTTCGTATATTATTGTTTCTTATTTTCCATGTTTATTGTTATATACTCAGCTTTTGCATGATTGTGTACACTGACTCTGTTGCCCCATCTAGCGCAGGGTTTTCCTTCGGGTAGGGCAGATATTATGTGTAGGCTCTGGCCTAGAGTTGGCAGTGTCATTAATTCTATTATAATTAATCTCGAATTAATAATTAGTTACGATTTATTAGCAAAATTTCCCGAACAATTTGATAATAGTACGTATTCCTTAAAATCTTTTTTTGTGATATATTAAAATGGTATAATGCTGATATTATAATATGTAGCTAATTTTTTTTATCTTCAGGGGAGGGGAAATGAAAAATCTGCAACTGCCTTAGGGTCCTTGGTGGGAATTGATGGGATGGTCTCTTGTTTGTTTCTGGAGAGTAAAGTAAATTATTCTTCTCCACGTGGTCATGGGCAGTTTGTAATTGTTTTTTTGAAAGTAAATATCTTTATTTTATTTATTAAGGTGGGAATTTATTATTATGATAAAGAAGTCTTTGGAGAGTACGTAATTCTTTTAAAGCAAACCTGAATACGATTATGTTTATAGTCCACAAGCAATATCTTCAGTATGAACATAATAAGCCCATAACGCATTCGGATTGTCTGTCGGCAAAACTTTGCAAATACTTGTTCAAAGCATTCCACGACTCGCTTTCTATAGAAAAATAATAACAAATCCTTAAGTACATATGATTTAACTCTAAACATATTCCAGTACGTGTCATAATATCTTTCAAAATTTTCATCTGTATATTACCTTTCAAAACGCTATAACCAACCACCCGAATTCCATAATTATTTTCGTAAATATAAGACTATTCTTCGAAAAGTAGTCTATGCAGCTAAAGTTATGGAAAAAGACAGGCATATACTAAAATCGAACAACCGGATGAAAGCCATGTGGAATATTGTTAACAATTACACGTCAACTTCTGAAAATCGCGAAGAAAATGTTTCTTTACTAAACGATGGCAAGATCGTGTCAAATCCTCAGGACATCGCAAGTTTGTTTAATTCTCACTTCTCAGAAGTTGGTAAAATAACGAACTCAATATATCCAAATCAATGTCCTCCAATTATTTCCACCCACATATCGAATTCTATGTTCACTTCCGAAACTAACGCCAGTGAAGTCAGGGGAATCATCTGCTCCTTAAAAAACAAATTTTCAACAGGCATAGATGATATACCTGAGTTTATTGTTAAATCTTCGTCCCACGCTATATTAAATCCACTCGTAAATATTTTTAATAGTTCTTTATCGGAAGGGGTGTTTCCCAACATATTTAAGAGAGCTAAANAGAAAAATTGTTCTATAAGCGTCTTCTAGATTTTTTATCAAAAAATAACATTCTCTCTGACGATCAACACGATGTATTTACAATATAAAAGTACGCCCCGCACACAGTCCCGAAATTCAGTTTAGTCATGAATGAACCTCCAAGAAAAAGATACAAATAATATATTTGAAGAGATTTATCGATAAAAATTAATCTCGAGTTAAGAAAATCAGTTAATGTATTGAAATGTCGTAGATCTACGATCAATGACAAGGATAGGAATATTCCTGTGGTAGCTTTTGCACCATACAACATTTGGTCATGTCGGTTACACAATGAAATGACTCAAGGACGCAGTTTTTAACCATGTTTCCTGGCATCTGCCTAATTGTATAGAGTGCCTCACTACGTGGGAGCAGAGGCGGCGTTGCCAAGTCGTTGGTTCGCAATACATATAGACCAAAGAAACGCGGGCGAGGTTCAGCACGCGTAGGGTTTTTGTACAGCGCACGCTTTATTCCTATCAGACGAACACTTCAACTTGAGTTCAAAGTCAGGTGACGGGGTATGAATGTTCGACACAAAGCGGACACATGTTGTTGGTCAAAAGATGGCATACGTCTCATATCTACACAAGAAAGTCAAAGAATTAAGCGTTGAAATTCTCATGTTTTGTTCCAAACATGTATTGACTCCCGAGTTCCATAAAAAAATTATTTTCATTTCAAATGTTTGTTTAATAAATTTTAATGTTATCTTAATGTTCTGAGAAAGTGATTTCTGTATCTTCATTGAAATAGTCAAATATTATCTCTAAATTTTAACGCACGTTTGAAAATGAAAGTGTAAAATACGTTACATTGATTGATTTTTCTAAAACAATTTAAATCCAGGATGTAGTCGCATTTTTGTGTAAAACATGCTACACCATGAAATTTTATTTTTTCTAACACAATGCAAACTACCGACAAAACATTTCTCTCTGTACTCTAACTTCCTGAGGCTATACAATAAGAACATAATACGTAATTTTTGCAACGACCACGTAATAAATATAATTATTAAAATGTATTTTGGTTCCTCTTTTGAGCCAAAGTGATAGCGGAGATAAAACTTTATTACTTTTATATATTAATTAAAATGAGATTGTTATGATTTGGGATGAATTTCTTGATTGTCTGAAAGAATAACTTTGTTCTTAATATTGGGATGTTTTATAGAATGTAGACTAAATCACTTTCTGAGAAAGTCGGGATAGTACTTCAGAGTAGATTTCACTTCACGAACTCGAAAATGAATGTACATAGCGTACTTTAATGGGACAACATGTGGAGAAAACAGTTATATAATTGATCGAGTCGTTGTCTAGTGCCATCGATGATCCTCCGCCCGCCTGTACACGTTGAGGTTTACAGATGGAGTTTGCCTCTCCAGTAACAATAAGTTATGTGTATTACTATCAAGGAGGCTGTATACAGGAGTAGAAACTTGTGCAATACGGCGTCAGTTGGGAAGTACGAACCCGTCATCAGCACCGTCAGACGGTGATTTTGGAACTACTACAACTGGTTTAAAAAGATCCGATTCCCTTCATACTATGCGTGTATTGTAACCATGGAGACTATATGATTGTTTACTTTTACATTTTCCTTCCGTACAGTGTAGTTTATATCCCCTTCGTGTCTAAGAGTTGTACTTCAGGCTATATTTTTACGGCTACAATTTTATAAATTGTTTGTTCAGCTATTTGCAATTTTTTGCCGCTTAGTTACTTTTGAATAATAATAAAAAATAAAAATTTTATTTCTGAATTTCTGACAAAACTTAAAAGTGATATTAATTGTGTTTTTCGTTTTACAGGATCCTATTGATAAATGGCTGCAAGTGTCAGCGGGTAAAGTAAGAAAAGATAAATTTTCACTAGAAAATAGTATACGGACAAGTGACCTCCGCATAGACAATAATATACACAGACATTTTTGTAATAAACCGTAACCGAATGTTTAATTTTTGAAAACATGATATCAAAATTAAATTAAATTATAAATTCATTGCGCAATTTTTTAGTGATAAAGTTGCGACTGCGATGGATACGTATGAGGATCGTCATCCGCATGTAGTAGACTGCGAGCCGACTGTAAAATCTATAAGACATGTGGATAAACTAATCCAAGCGACGACATCAAGAGACAAAGCAAATGGCCCCATATTGGAAATTGAAAACTCCATGGTACTTAAAAATATTCAGAAATACAATTTTGTTTTATTACACTTTATAACATATTTAATTTAACAATACCTTTTCATTCAGGCAATTAAGGAATTCACAAAATACCTGGACAAATGGGAAGGGTAGCCGGTAATCTATGACTCCGTATTTATTCCGATGAATACCTAGAAGGGTTTGCTAGTAACGCACCAAGCAACCATGGAATTTTACTTAGGTTTACGAGACAAATACGGATTTCATTATCTGATGACTGCTCGCCTTAAACAGGATGCTCTAGAGGGTGATAATGTAGTAATTTATTGTCAAGGTTACACTTTTCCTCTCGTAATACGTTAAATATATTGTATATGTAAAACATAATTTTTACAGGCTTTCTTCGGCATGATACAACAGACATGTGGAGCTAATGATCACCCTGATGCACTCATGTTCATTCAGGTATATAGACTGCTGCTTACGTATTCCCTTATACAGTCACCAAAAGGTTCGAATATTTCAGACGTCGAAATGTTCGAACAACTCCTTAAATATGAAGACGACAAAGTTGCAAAATCAAAGAGTCGTTGGGAGGAGTGATTACACGCAGAGATTGAAAAAGGATTTTGTTATGACGATGATAATAATTGCAAAAATGATCATAATTATGATACAGCATACTCGAGCGAAGCCGTGATTACGTATGTTACCGGTTTTGTAGCGAGAAAATTACAAAAGTGAACGACGTATGAAAGTTGTGTATCCACAGTAGTTTTGATTTCTCAAGAGAAAAAATGATGAATGTGTTAAACAAGGGAGGTCTGTTATATCCCTCCGAACCACCTTATCTATTAATCAAAAAGATGGAAGACAAAATTTGTCTTCCAAAACTTTAAACATGGACAGTCTACTTGTTATTTTAAAGAATGTAAATATCACTAACTGCAAAAAATTACGATGTTCAAAGCACGAAATTGTTATGACAAGAAAAGCGCTATACTACGGCAGTTCCGTGCGAACACTACAGCAAAAAAGTAAAACTAAGTTAACAAGAAGAACGGGTAGGATCCAGATAAAATCGAAAAAAAAATAAGTCACTAAGATTTTATAGTAAATTTGGATATAGATAAATTATGTAAAATATTTTACAATAAAATTTATTCTTTATTTTTCCCCAAAAAATGTTTTGTTTTATGATTTGAAGTCATTATTATAAATTAACGACTTAAAAGAAAACTATTAATTAATCAAATCTCTGTCTAAGTTAAAATCTTATTTTAACCCATTGCTCATTAAAGACACAATTTTCAATATTGCTAATTTCAAGTTGAGTTACTTTTTTATATATTTTAATTACTAATTGATTTTAGTTACTAACAGTATTTTATTTTTTCAGTATCACATTTTATGTATTCATTTTTAATTAAAAAACAGTTTATTTCGAAGAAATAAATCAATGATAAAAATTAGTAATATTTTTGTCTAAGTTGTTATTTTAATGCAAACCATTTTACACAAAACTTAAAAAAATAGCCAAAACTGTAACTCTTTAACCACGAAGGGGTTATAAACTTCACTGTATGTAAGGAAAATGTAGATGTAAACATTAATATAGTCTCTTTGGTTACAATACACGCATAGGATGAAGGGAATCGGATCTTTTTAAACCAGTTGAATTTGTTCCAAAATCACCGTTGACGGCGCTGATTTACGTGTTCGTACTTCTCAACTAACGCCGTTTTTCGTACATATCGAACCTTATCTCCAACTGAAGTTTTCACTCCTGTATATAGTCTCCTTGATTACTATCACCGAAATCTCACATTTCCAATTTCTTCTCAAAAAGAACAAATGAACGGGTGATTCATGGATGCCTATGTAGACCGCAGGCTGCAGACCTAATATTGACCTAATATTCGTTCGAACTTGATAATTTCTTTTTTTAATTGGGACTTCGTCTAGATCATTAGCGCTCTTTTAATAATAATAATAAATTTATTGTGAACTTACCACTTATATTGAATGATCCTTTGAGGATCTTGGATTTCATTAACTTTTCCACATACAATAAAGATTTTTTAATAATATGCTTCACTTAGTCTCAGTCTCAAGTCTCATATACCACTCTTCCTATTTAGAGCGAATGAATATTACATATTGTACGGCCACGGTTAGGTAGGCCACAAGAAAGATAACATGATAATATGGGTTGGTTTGCTTTATGTGTATCTCCGCTTGTATAGGATTGAAATGAGGCAATGTTGATGTCAAGGAAATTTATTGATTAGTGGGAAATAAATCGAGTTTAGTTCATTGCAAAAAGCAGTTTGAACAGCTTCACTTACGTGTATATAAGTTTAGATGTCTATACATCTGTAGACTTAAATGTGGAAGGATCGATCTTCTTTCTAAAGAAAGAAAATGTGTTAAAATGATTAAATTGAAGTTAAAGGAAAGTATTAGAAATAAATAAATAATTCTATGATAAATGTGTATGTTATACTGTTACATGAAGTGTGTAATATTTATAATCTTTTTAGTATTATTTTCCTATCATATGTTGAGCATTTATTATTTATATATGTGTTTTGCGGTTTATTTGTCCTTGTAATATTTTTTTAATTGTAGAAACTTATGTCATGAACATTAAAACAGCCACCAAGCTATCCTCAACTACTGCTAAATAAATTATCTTACCTTAATAGAGTTTTTAACAAGTGTCTTCATATAAATGTAATTTTTATGCATATTTCACGTTTTCTAATATTCTACATTCAAAACTTCTTTCATCCATAAAACTAACGTATTACATGTGGGAATGGATCAAAATACTCTCTTTCGTAAAAATGAGAAAATGTGGTTTTGTTATCTTTATTATAATATTATATAAAACATTGTCATAAATGACAAGTATTTTAAAACGTTTTGAGTACCCTAATACACCTGCAAGTATATTTCAAGCCCATAAATTGATAGAAAACATAAATCATTTCTTAAGAACCAACTAGGAGCATTCTTGGATATTCTGAATATTCAGATGCGTTTTTCAAATAGTGCCCTCATATTTCAGTACTTTTCTTCACCGATTGACCTTAGATTTTGATATCACGATCTTTGACAATCACAAGTCTTTGAATTGCATTCATCCATGGGGTATTCAACAGTCCCATTGCTCCTTTGGTATTTTTGACGACGATTTTGTTTCAAAAACTGAATATTTGAATAAACCATAAAGGTTAGGAATACAGCTCCACCAAGTATTCCGACCACTTTCAACACTTGGAACAGCATTGATCACATTTGAATACTATGATATGAGATGTGCTGCTTTTAACATCAATTTTAGTTCACAGAATTTCTCATTAATCCAAATTCAGTAATCTCGCATAGAACATTTCAATGTTTACTGTTTACGTGAAATTCGTCTTCATGTGTTTTAGGATGGAATGAGTTGTTCTATAAAACAAAGACCTTCTCATATTGTCTTTTTTCTGGATATATTATAAATAAATTTATTGTCAAAAAACAGTACAAACTGCGTATGACCACGTGGAGGGAAAAAAAAACTAATTTACTCTCCGGAAGCAAGCAAGGGACCATCCCATCAATTCCGATCAAGGGCCCTAAGGCAGAGGCGGATTCAAAAAATNGATCTGAAGCGTAGAATGACTTAGGGATATGTGTCAAAGTTCATTGAACTAAGAAGAAGAAAAAGTTGACAAACTCGTAGAATTATTACGGATATGTTGAATGTATGTTCTGTAAGTTAATTTATTAATAAAATTTATACAATTAATGTATTTTCCTGTTTTGTGTAACATTTTTATTCTAATTCTTATCCTAACGCCTGATTCAGTACGAAATCAATATTTTAATTAATCCTATAGAATTCCTTTTCACGTTATCAAAATATTATTGGAATTGTTTAAAGAAAACAAATCAGTAGAAAACACCTGTTGAACTGACCTTGGATTCGTTACCAAAATTTTAATGTATGTCGGGTAACATTCTAATTATTATTATTATTCTGACCAATTGTTTACGAATTTCCTTAAATATCAATTTTGCTGTTCCATGTTACTTTTAATGTTTCCCTCAATCAAATTTCTAGTTGAACGTAACTTCTCATAAAAATTGGTTGTGTTGAACACGCAACATCTTAAATTGTACAGAGTTCAACGCCACCTGGATTACAAAGCCTTCGGACTGGTACAAGAATGCAGTAATATGGCGTCCTCTAGTTCAATCATTTTGGGAATTCTCCTGAGAAAAGCTCAGTTATTTAAGGTTTTGTGGTTATATTTATGTGAGATTAAATTCCAAACTATTAGATATTAACGATCATAGTAAAATACTGTAGCGTTTTGATGTGCAAAAGAAATGGACCTCAATTACACGTTTTTTCTCTTCTAAAAGATTTTCAATTTAAGAAGAAATGGAAATCTGCAATAACACGAAAGGATTTCGATCTAAAAATATATTATCTTGTTCTGTAAATAATAATGTATTCGATTTTTCATTTAATTTTAATGTAACAAACTTCGTAACTTATAAAACCGAGAGTATCATTTCATATTACATCATAATCAACTAAAGATTGTCGATGCGGATATCCTCCGTTTGAATCACATATACAACTTTTTATATTTACATAGAAACTATGAAATATTATGGCGCTAGTTTGTATCGATTTTGAATTAATTTTGCAGTTGAAAATAAGAAATGATTGATGTATATAAAGATTGAGGTCATTAATACATTTATTTGATATTTTTAAATATTGACAGTTTTTTAAAACATTTTCTGTAAGAAGTTTTATTTTTATAGGTTCTGTTTTGCATCTTGACCCGAGTGAAATAGAATAGGAAACTTACCAATGAATCTCAACTCCCTTGAAGGTCTCAAGGCTTCGGAAAGGTACAGTTCTGACTAAAATACCTGATGCTGCAACTAACTTATCTACAAATGTTTTTAAGAGAGTGAATTTCGAGAAACAGCTAACAATGCATGAAAATCGAAGTTATAAAAGACAATTTCTAACAGTTTAATATCATAGAAAAGAGATTTAAAATACTCTTTTTATTGGAGGAATTAATTATATGAGTGATTTAGTGACGTGATTCTAGTGAGCAAATTAGAGGTATTTTCTGCTCAAATATTGAAATATTCTGCTCGTGTTAATGCCAATATACGTTTCACTAGTCGACACAATTAAAAACATTAAATGGTGTTTCATTACAAATATACATGCAGTTGACATTTTAATGGTCTTCTACGATTCGATGTAGAAAACGGAGCAAGTATTTTAGATGTAATCGATTTTATCAACATTATCAATAAATTGGGGGAAAATATTTTATATTGATTTTAAGTATCTAAAAAGACATAAAATATTCATGATATATAATTACTACATCCTAGATGTGCTTCATTTATAATTTTATTGCCATTACTTTTAGTTTGTGTTGAAAGCATGAGAACGTTTATCTTTGGGAACATTACAATCCAGCACTTAGGTACTAGACAGCAAAACCTGTGAGGCATATTCAATAAAATATTTGCCATTATCTGCATAAATAAATAAATAATAAATAAATGTATTGTCAAAAAACAGTACAAACTGCGTATGACCACGTGGAGGACAATAAACTAATTTATTCTCCGGAAGCAAGCAAGGGACCATCCCATCAATTCCGATCAAGGGCCCTACGGCAGAGGCGGATTCAAAAATTTCAGCAAAAATTCCTAGATAAGATAAAAAGTTAGCTGCGAGTTATAATACATATATTATGTCAATATGTTTGTAATTTAACGCAAATATGTTTGTAAATTTACCTGTACAAGTTATTATCGAACTATAGATTATTCTGAGAATAGTGTTTAAAAATCATAATAGTTGAAAAAAAACCCACTAAATTCACGATTTATTGTGACAATAAACACGCCCCTAGACAAAGCCTAGAGAACCTGTATCAAACCATCATATGTGATGATTTTGATTAAATATAAGCTGTGGGTTTACTAAGTCGTTTTTTCCTATTTAAATAATAGATACAAATACTGTGCTGGTCTTCAAGTTCAATAGCCGACTGATATTGAAAATACCGAAGCGCTGCCGGTGAAATACACGTAGTGTCAGTCTAAACTAACTAACATGTGGTTTCTTCAGTCTTGCGGTCGGACAAAATTGTTCTCGAGTTACTAGTTTTCATAAACATAAAATGGAGGAAACCATTCTAATTTTACGAGAGTCTGATAATGTTACGTTCTGAGGAGTTGCGTGTAAATCACGATGACGGAGAATTGGAAAACGAAAATATGTAAATTGAAATTCACAAATTTATAGAAATAATTTAGTGTTAGTACCTAGATTAAAGTATAAGCATGATAAATTAAATGGCGTTTCTATGTTGCTCATTGTTTTATTGGTTTAAAGCTTTTTCGGCTGCATAGCAACCATCGTCAGTAACATACACTGAAAAATATAAATGTACATAAAATGAGAATAATAAAAATAGAAACATAAGAATATTCCTCAATACTCAGGTGCGTAATTTTGTCGGTTTGCTCACTCTGTATTTGCTTTCTTTTATTCATTTTTCATTGTTCTTTCCTTTCTTTATTTCAACAACAACCAAAAATACACTTCTTTCGATACTGTTTCACCCAATTATTATATACTTTCATATTATGTTTCTATTTTTATTTTTATATTTTTTATTTTTATTATTGTTATTTTACGTACATTTATATTTTTCAGTGTATGTTACTGACCATGGTTGCCATGCAGCCGAAAAAGCTTTATACCAATAAAACAATGAGCAACATAGAAACGCCATTTAATTTATCATGCATTGATAATGTTGCTAAAGCTCCACAAATACCAAGTATATTAAAGTATAAGTTTGTAAGATTAAAAATTAGTTATCTACCATCATTAAATTGTGATTTTTTAAATGTCAAAATGTTTTCACAAGATATTTTAAATAATAAAGTAAAAAAAAAAAAAAAATCTTGTTTCATCTGAAAAATAAACCAGCAGTCTCTAGGTGAAGCGCTAATGTGCAATTTCCCACTGGAAGTAGACAATTTGTCTCTTCACTCCTTATAATTTCTTCGTAAGTGTATATAGGTTGTCCTTCACTTCAAGTCCCTCAGCAAAAGATAGCAATAAAAAGAGAGCCTCCAGAGTCGTGAACGAAAAGGGTTTTATAAAATCCCTGACAAACATTACATGATAAACATTTTAATTTTTCGGATGTTTATTATAAGCATTTTCAAAACATTAATAATCAATTTTCCTTGGTCCTATCTATGCATGGCAGATGGCAACATCTACTCTCCAAATACTATTTAAACAGCAATATTCATTTCAGAAGTATATCATTGATGTACAATAAAGTTTTTAAGTATTATGATAGAAATTGCATTTTTGCATCAGGGTCTTATATTAATTATCATTTCGAAATTAATGTGAAGTCTCCGATTATTTATTTTCAAAAGGCACTTGATGTGGGTAGCATCGTAATTTCGTGAATCTGAAAAAAAGTCACTCATTAGTCTTCATTATAGACTGAAAAAATTTTATTTTTTGCACTTGCATAAAAATCTCACCTGCACATGAGGTGGTGTGTTGATAGCATATAAAACTGCGTCTGCAACATCTTCCGATTTGAGGTGAGGTAATTTTGAAACTATTTCAGGAGTAATTTCCGAACTACCCGCTTTTTCGAAGATAGGCGTTTCCACTAGACCTGGTGACACCTCCTGTAAATATGAACATGCACATTAAGAAAAAAATTCATTTAACCCAAATCTGTCGAAAGTTGACATTTTATGGGATTTCAGGGCAGATCACAGTACAATTCCAATAACATTACAAAAAAGCGGGAGACCAGAGATACTAACGGACAGTTAATATCTATGAAAACTACTATTGGTTAGTTTATATCAACAAAGAAGAAGTGGAAAATTAAGTAATTTGAATGTTGAGAAGAAAACATAATATTACGCGATCGAACAAAAAAATTAAACGTCATTAATTTACTTTCTTCACTTTCTGTGTACGTTTGATCATGTAATGAAGTTGTAATTGACATAACGTGTATCGTAACTATCCCATAAGTACGAGACATACTGGAACCAGCATTTTTATTCACTGTGTATTAGTCCTTTAATGTAGTCATAAACAATTAGTACACGAGTATGAATAGGGCTCAGACGATATGTTATCTAATTGTCACGACATTTATAATTGCTCTATTTTGATATTTCTATGTATTTTACAGTTACGTAGATAAAACGTATGTTTCACTGTGATTTATTTCTGAACAATGAATTTTACCCAACACTTTTGTTCTTGCATAAATTTCATTAAAGTTAGTGTATAATTTTTACTGTATCAAAAATGTGATCATAATACAACAGTAAAAAGAAATTAAACTTTTTACGGTGGTCAATGTAAAAAGTTCCAATAACTGCAAAGAAATAATTCATATTCGTAGAAACACTTAAGGTTTTTAATTTAAATTGGAGCGGAAATATTAGCATTAAATTGTGTAAATTTTATGGGAACATGTTGCAGTCTTACTTCTTTTTCCGGAGTATTCAATAAGCAAAATGAGTATTTGTATGACAACAAATTTTACCTTTCAGACATTATTATATTTTATGATCAGTCAACTGATTATGTCAAACATTTCTCATCAATCTACTGCAAAAAAATTACAAACCTGACGCAGGTGATTTACTTAACTCACTACAAATGCATTAAACTAGACAAAGTTCAAACGTTTTACCAAATTGCAACAAAAACTGTGGCACATGATTGTAATACCATCCTATCATTCCTATCATCATCCTAATACTGTAATACATTAAAATAAAATGTTCATACCGTTACTCTGATTTTTGACTTTAATGCAACTAACTCCTTTCTTAAGCCTTCCGTGAGAACTCTTACACCATGCTTCGACGCAAAATACATGCTCCAGGGCGGCATGGGACTCACATGCCCTGCAACACTGAAAAATAAAAAGAACGTATAACTTTTTTCATCATTAACAAATGCATTTGTTTTATAATTTATAATATTATCTTAACTCACAAATAAATTGAAATATACTATCAAAGCAGAAAATTTTAAAGATGATTCATGTGTTTTTTTCTTTATGGACGGTTAAATTTTTGTAACACTTAATGTTATCATTTGAATGTAAAATAATTATTTTGTTTGACTTAATGTGGAAGACGATGGATGGAATTACTATGAAATGTATTTCAATACTAGTTTATTAAATTTGTACATTTTTTTTCTCAGACAGATTTCAAATTGAAGCACTGGATTTGTGGTCAATAGAACTAAATTTTCTAATTGACCGTATGATTTCATTGATATACATGTAAATACAGAGTATAACTGGGGGTCCAATTAGATTAAAATTGTGTGTAACAAATCCCAATGTAAATGTTCCAGTATCTTACCTGCTAATATGCACAATATGACCATCATCTACTCCATTGGCCTTCATTTGCTGAATCGCTTCACGAGTACAGATGCTGAGACCCAGAACATTCACATTTAAAATGCTTTGCCACTCCTGGGTATTAGTATCTGAAAATCAAAATATATCATTACATTTATCAAAATTCTTATTTCAAAAACTTCTGTAAGTTTTGTGCCAAAATATTTCCTAAACACAAAAATTAGAGACAACGATCTGATTATTGCGAAATCATAATAATAAAATCAAACTATGTGCTGATATTAGTGAACGCATAAGACGAAAAATGATAAAGACCAATTGCATTTATGAAAGATATAGTTTGTATTTATCAATTGTTATCTTGATTCAATTTTTCTATCGACATCAATATACAGTATTACCTCCTTTTGCTATATCGTGTTTTTACATATTGTACATCATAGGAGCGATATATAACATTTCAGACAATACTAATATTAAATAAACCTAAAGTATTGCTTTATTTTAAAACAAATCATTCAAGTGTTTCCAAGGGTCGACTAAGGATAGACAATACACATAGGTCAACTAAACGTGAACAGGCTGGCTAATATTGCATTGCTTTTTACTGCGAAATAATTTTTGCTTATTATATTATATGTAGTAGAAATGGTAAAAGGGCGAACCTCATGACCTAAATTATTAAAAGAAATAATTTAACTCGAGGTAAACAGGAATTATTTTCGACTTACAAATGATTAAAACATGCGTGATCAACTTTATGAATCACATATCTGATTTCAGGAATAGGTTTTGTAATTTATACCAACATTAGGTATGAATGTACTACCGTATCAAAGTATATTATGAAAAGATGAGAACACATGTATTATGAAAACTAAAATAAAGTAAGTCTGGTCTTCGGAACTACTATTAACTTGCCGAGATTTCAATTCTCAGAATTCTTAAACAGTTTTGAGTGGCTACCTGCGAGTGCCGTAGTTCCTGCCACACCCGCGTTGTTTACCAAGATGTCAACTCCTTTCGTATTTTCTTTCACCCACTTGAACGCCGCTATTATGTCTTCTTCTTTGGTGACGTCACATTTCACCGCGTGAAGCTTGCCTGGGGTGGAGGCTTGGCCAAGAGAAGTTCTTCCTCGACCTTTAGCGTCTCTTCTGGCAGCTTGTACCGCATCCTGATTATAAAATGACCCTTGATAAACGTGTCTGCTTTCATTCATCAAACCCTATTAACCGTTTGATTCAAAAAGAGAGTAATGGGACACGCCCATATTCCTTTCTTCTTGTCATTAAAAATAATTAAAGAAAAGTTATATTAGCTGCATAAAGAAAACTTTCTGGATTACAAAGTTACTAACATTTTTTATTCACCATCTAAAGCCAAAACTTCTAGAGTTAGAAAATCATAAAAATAATCGAATGAACAAATATACAAACGAACAAGAAATATATCATCAATCAATATTGTTCCCCACATGTGAAGGTTAAATAATAAAGTTTAAGTTTATTTTTTAAGTCCAGCTCAAGATATTTTGTTTTAAAATGACTGCATTCATTAAATATTTTAAGTGAACTTCTTAAGTTGCTAAATACTTTTGACACAACATCTGAAAAGAACTACAAAGCGTATTCTCTGGCATATGATCGTCAAATATCACGACGAAGAGAAATCCTGGAGTTATTATTATTATCATCCGTTTCAATGATATATTTCAGTTCATACACTAACACAATGTAAATGATAGGACCATGAGAAAAAAACTAATAAATTTCGAGACTATTCAGTACATAGGACGTTCAGCTTACGTATTGTTCCATGTGTCAGACTTCATCAGAACTACAAAAAATATTACATCACCATTCAATATAAACTTAACATGTCATCAAGTGATCAAAATGATTAAGTGTAGTATATATCTGTTGTAAAAATGTTTTAAAGGTATACCATAAATTAAAACCGGTGCTATGTTTAATCGTAATATTAATATAAAAACACATCAGACGAGGTTGTAGGGCAAACATTCTCTTCGCTGTAGTTCTAAAAAGAAAAAAGAAAATGTATGTCCTGCAAACTTGTCATGTATTTTTTATATTAATATGTCAATTATTACTTTTCCTCGTAGTCACTGTCCTTTACATTCTTTTATATCAATAAGGAAATATGAGAAAATTGTCAATACAATTGCTAATACACTAATTTCCCATATTGTAACATCGCAATGCAGAATCCATTAAAGTTTTTTAAACACTTATTAGTAATTATCTTATATTTCATCCTTATAATGTCTTTGGAGTGAATGTGAAGAATATTTGTACAAAGATAGTGTGTTATAATCCTAATATGGAAATTTATCAGCACTTCATCTATCCGTCGAAGAAAAAAAATGTGTGGGTGAAAACGATTAAGAAAAAACTAAAAATAAAAATTATCAAAAATAGTTTCGTGTTCGGAATAGTTCTGTTGAGAACTCCCACTCCCCCCCCCGCCCTATTGAGGTGTTGAAATACTTACTGGAATTTTCTCCGCCCTACGTGCCAATCCGACGACATTTACTCCAGCATCTTGAAGTTGATACGCTATGGCAGCTCCAATTCCCGAACTGCAACCTGTCACCACAGCCACACGACCGACCCAACGCTGCATGTTGCTCACAGGACGGACGACCTACGTCTGGCCTCCGTCTGGAAAAACCTGTAGTCCGAAGCACTATGCGACACTACCGCTCCAACAGTGTACACTGCAACTTATACTCAGCGATGCGAGATAAATGTTCTTGTGCGTGTCTGGTTCAGAGTGAGATATCTTATGGAATTTATCTTACTCAGCATGACTTGCTTTCTCATCCATAGTGACTTGCATGATTTAAAAATACTTTCGTGTTTATAAGTGTGGCAAATGCGGTCGTATTTTAAGATTTCTTCTCAAAAATCAGATTCATCCGCGATTTTCTTTTTATTGACTCTGATTTATTTTTACGAAAATATAATAAATAAATACAGAATCTAATAAATGATATCAAATAAAATATAACTGTAAATTATTATTTTCTTTACTTTATTGAAACATGACCAAAATTGGTTAAAATTCTTTATATTTATTTCGACAATTGAATGCAAATTGTTGTAAACCTAATCCCTTGTTTATTATTTGTATAGTAAACTTGTAGTATCCCCTGTAAATTTATATATTCCACGTCCCTCTTTTGCGACGTCCCATCGTATTTGCAAACTCATGAGCAGCTCTGTTGTTTGTTTCCTTATTTATTTCTAATCGGCCTAGTTCCATTGTCTCTCGTTTTTGCATCTTTTATCTTATTGCTAGTTTGTGTAGTTTTAAATCTATTAGCATATGTCATACAGAGAATATTACAGGGTTTTTTTTTCGAAAATCCCTCCAAACATTGTCAGTCAACGTATGAAAAACTAAAATGCAAAAAGCGTTTTATCCGCAGAGGCCATTTTTCATGAGAAGACAAAAACGTTTCTAAGTTACGTATAAATAAGTGTTTTGATTTCCTTAATTTAATGACCTAATGTAGTCGTGGTCCTTGGAGCAATGTTTTACCGGTAGTTTAATTTTAGTTTGCCTGGAAATTTTTTTTCTCCAAGGATAATTCCCGGTTTATACCAAACTGGGAGCAATTCGTACTGGATTTATCTTGTTTGAAAAAAAAAGTTGTGACAAATTAATAAGTGTGTTTGAAAATTAGGAAAACTCAATATTAACTTCCTTCCATGTCATACAACACTTCATCTTCCCGTAGACATATCTTCTCCAAGTACCCATGACCTTGTGGGCACATGTCTCTCAATTGCATTGGCAGGTTTTTGTAAGTATATAACCTATCCATTTCCATATTTGTTTCTTAATTTGTTTCCCAATATATTTGTTCCTCAGGCAATTTCCACAGAACTTACTATTTGACTGGTTTAACTAATATCCAATTAACTTGAAATGCTCAATTATGTTGTGTTGAATGAAAATGGAAGACGGGACCTACAGTTTAGAGCGCTGATTCGCTTACCAGGTGCGCCACCACGTTCCCTTTAGTTCCCGTCTACCATTTGCGTCAGAGAGATAAGAATCATCATATGAGGCGACTCCTTTATGAATGGTAGACGAATTCGAGAACCACAGACGAAAGAAAATGTACGAATTAGTAGAATTTGCGTGGCAGTGTCGGTATCTAGATGAATGTGGGAGCGGTCCAAGATCGTTTGGAAGATAAAAAAACAAGTTTAATGATTATCGATTGTAAAACGATTTTGTAAACAATTTAAATGGATAAATAAATTCACTTTTCATATTTTAAAAAAGAAAAACACCTATCGTCCCTTGGCGCAGGTCTTTTGGGTAATTGTCTTTTGAAAATAAACAAATTTCCAATTTTTACATGAACTACGTAAAAGAAGAGAACTTTTAATTCAATCTCTTAGAACAACAAGCTACAAGAGGGAAGTTCTTGAAGTATACCAGATAGTATAGGGGTAAATTATACAACATAAACAGAATTTAGCGAAGAACAGAACGCCTTCAGTTCGAGTTTCAATAAATTAATCGGTTAGAATAAAAATTCATTAAAACACTTATTGATAATCATTTTTATTTTACACAATATTTCCTAAAAAATAATACTCGATTTTCTTTGACGGTGCCTTCCTGTAGCAGAGTATGAACACATACACTTCCCAATAAAAGCATTCAATTCAGAAGTTTATCCTCCATGTGATATGTAATTTTCAAGTATTGTAATAGAGTTTGCGTCTTCTCATAGGAAACTTATATTGATTTGTAATATTCCTCCGAATATACAGTAAATTACATAATGTTTAATTTTTAAATCCATCACATGTAGGTCGCATCATAATTTCGTGGATCTGAAAAAAAGTCACTCATTACTCTTCATTATAGACTGCAAAAATTAAAATTTTATTATCTTTTACACTTGCATAAAAATCTCACCTGTACATGAGGAGGTGTGCTGATAGCATATAAAACTGCGTCTGCAACATCTTCCGATTTGAGGTGAGGTAATTTTTGAACCATTTCAGGAGTAAATATCGTACTCGAAGTTTCGAAGATAGGTGTTTCCACTAGGCCAGGAGATACCTCCTGTAAAAATAAACACGCATATTAGAAAAAATTAAATTAATTTATATAAAACTTTGACGAAATGTATGCATATCATAACTGTTTGCAACTCAAAACGAAATAGATTGACGAAAACCCTTTTTCAAGACAGCGGGAGACGAGAGAAATCATAAAAGAAACATACTAATTGAAAAAAAAATTGTCCTATCAAATCTATTATCAATCGAAATTATATCAAAAAACAAGGATAACTCGCTCTTTGTCACTCACGGCGAAACACGTACCTTACTACGTTTATGATGAAACTCCCCCATGCATTAACACATAAGAGATGCACGTTGTTACGCCGAGGCATTACACGCCAAGTTGTTTATGCCGTCGTCAAGACGAAGGACTCAGAGACTCAAGATCCAAGGCCAGAATAATACACACCGTCGGCAAGAGAGTCTCTACATACGATGTAAATTGTAAACACTAGAAGACTCCATGAGACGCACGCGTCGCATGTATCATCAAGCGTATGTCGCCTATTTATTAAAAATACTTCGAGAAACTTGGGTCTGTTTATTAAGAAGCTTCAATAGACGAACCTCGACGCTGTGTTACGTCGTTAACGTCGTAACTTGTCAAAGTTTAGTTTATAGCAACAGCAACGACTGAGAAATCAGTACGACGGATTCTCTTGATGAGTGAACATCGTCTCCGATAATAACCTCGATGAAGAAATCCAACTCTGCGCAATAGCCCGATCTGCGGCAGAATTCTATCTTCAGAGGCCACGAGACGCCCTCTCACGATATCTGCAGAAGCTTGGACGGAAGCGCCACCTCACGGCAGACTGCAGAACCTCGTACTTCCACGCTATCAGCTAGCCACGGCAGGACTTCGCACCAGAAGCGCCACCTCGCGACGGACAGGAGAAGTTCCATAACCACAACGACCCAATTATTCAAAGTCGTGAGTCGTACAAAAAGGAACTGTTCATATAACTTTCATACCTGTTGTTGTCACTCTGGTGTGTTGGTATTAATCATTTGTTTACATCCTGTCTCTTATACNTGCATAACCTTGAATATTTTATTTTGAAAAGGAGGAATCTTATTGCGAAGCAAGTCTCCGTATCGAGACTTGTGAAGTAATAAAAATCTCTTCCCCGACAAATAAATTAAAATCCTGAAATCATAAATAAAAACTAGCTAATTTTCATCAATTAGCACCGCTTGACCCGAACATGTACGGCCATTCACGAATCTCCTTCAACAACCCCGAAGATTCAGATCCTTCCTGTATTTATTCTATTGTTTGATATCATCGTATGCACCAATAGCATCTAGTGACTTTTTGGTTTATCAACATTTAAGTCATTCAAAAACATGATACCAAAGAATACGGAAAGATCTATCCATCCCTTTTGTTTCAAATTAGTGTCTTATTCTAATAGTTATTCGAAAATTTCTTAAACTACTTAACAAATCAATACATGTATTTCATTTTATATATATTCGAATGAAAGTACAAACTTATGACTTCTTTGTAATATAAAATTTGGGTTACAATGACATTCCACATCATCAACATACTAAAAATAAATTTTACATACCGTTACTCTGATTTTTGACTTTGATGCCACTAGTTCTTTTCTTAAACCTTCTGTAAGAACTCTTACTCCGTGTTTCGACGCAGAATACATGCACATGGTCGGTATAGGTTCAATATGACCCGCAACACTGGAGAAAAGAAAAATAGTGTACACACACGTTCTTCGCACAACAGAGTTTCACTCTCATACAGACAAATAAATGAATAAATCATAACATTAGCATTTCTTGGACGATCAAGATATATTTTAATCCTGACACCTTTAGGTCAGGTGAAAATGGCGACGATCCGAGAATCGAAACCGGGATTCCTCTTTTGATCGCAGGGGTGTTGGTCACTGCACCACCCGTTCGTCTTTCTCAACTAATCATCATTTCCACTAGGTCCAACCCCGACTCCTCGCCATTTTCCCCTGGCCGAAAGTTGTCACATCTTCTTTGGTACACGGATGATTTATATTTTTATTATTTTACTAATACACAACACTTCAAAAAAAAGGTCGTTAGTTATAATTTATTTATTTACTTATAATGGACATAAATAGAGTACCACCTAATAATGTATTTGTTTATATAATATATGTATCTTCTCCTGCAATAGAACTCTTACAAGTTGTTTATTCAGAGACTTAACAAGAATCACTAGTAAAAAGAATTCTTTTAGGTGTGATTTCTTAAAATGGAACATAGAACTACTATGAAATGTACTGAAAAAGAAGTGAATTAAATAAGCTGATTNACATAGAACTACTATGAAATGTACTGAAAAAGAAGTGAATTAAATAAGCTGATTTTTCGGGACGTATAAGGATTGGTCGTTCAAATGGAACCATTTAATTTGTTACGCTTTCTCAGGGATTTTCAGGTTACATTCATATCATGGAATACCCTTTCGATATCTGAGGGACTAGCATGCATGCTTGTCACCTAGACACTCCAGGTTCACTTCCTGTCGGAATAATATAGTAGCTTTTCACTTTAATGTCCCAGTTCATCTATAACCGTGGTTATATCCACCTCCTACTAATAATATCACTTACCATTACTAACTACTCCTACTAACACTTCCGTGTGGGCCAAGTTGTTGGCAAACCTAGCTAAGCGGCCTACCTACTAACAATAGCCCTACCACCCATCTTCTACATCCTATCGTCCCATAGAGATAAGATTCGATACCACGCTACATTTCCCATTTACAAATACTGCAATTTAAAAAAAATCATGGAAATATAGATATGTGAGTCTAATTATATTAAAGTTATGTGTAACAAATCCCGACGTAAATGTTCCAGTATCTTACCTGCTAATGTGCACAATGTGACCATCATCTACTCCATTGGCCTTCATTTGCTGAATCGCTTCACGAGTACAGATGCTGAGACCCAGAACATTCACATTTAAAATGTTTTGCCACACCTGGGTATTAGTCTCTGAAAATCAAAATATATCATTACATCAATAATATTTTTTGAGAATGTTTAAGTTTTGTACAATATTTTTACTTCACACTATCAATAAGAGGTGAAGAAATTCTGATAATGATTTCTTCTGTAATTATTTTCTAATTAATCACGGAATTTACCACAGACACTTTAGACGAAAACAAATTGTCGAAAGCCACTTTGGTAAAGTAAATATTTTTTCGGTTGACAGGAACTTGCATTCTAATTTACCTTAAAATTTTCGAAACACATAAAAACATTTAGGTTTTATGCAAGCCCAGTCAGGGATTTAAATTATCCGGGTGCACACAACTATTCCAAGTGAAAATCGCTAGTAGGCTAGTAACTTTTGAACTTTACCAAAGTGCCAAAAACTGAAAGCCGTTCAAAAGAATACGTTGACTTTCGTGTGTGACAATTTGTTTGAAGTAAAAAAGAAGTAGAGCACGTGCATCGACAAGTAAGTTCTACCATAAATAGGAAATGCGAATTAAATTAGTTCAGCCATTTAATCAGAATCCGGACACGCGGACATTATACCAAAAACAACTTTTTCAGAATCGGGGACCGCCAAAACGGACATTTCTGATAAAATATCACTTTCGAATTTTTTCACTATTACAAAACTTTCTATATACTATGTATTTGAGAAAATAAAAATAGCAGAGTGCCTCTGTCTTTATCTGCGCGGCCAGATGCCATTAACAGTGGCGACGACAATAGTTAGTGATGTTTATTCTCGGGAGTCTTAAGAACCTACCTGTAAGTCCTGTGGCTCCTGCCACACCCGCGTTGTTAACCAGGATATCAACTCCTTTCGTATTTTCTTTCACCCACTTGAACGCTGCTATTATGTCTTCTTCTTTCATGAGGTCACATTTCACCGCGTGAAGCTTGCCTGGGGTCGTGGTTTGGCCAATAGACGTTCTTCCTCTACCTTTAGCGTCTCTTCTGGCAGCTTGTACCGCATCCTGATGAGAAAATGATACTTCATGAGCATGTCTGCTTTCGCTCGAAATATCCTAATATCTGATTAAGCAAATTGTCATGAAACACGTCCATATTCCTTTCTTTTTGTCATTGAAAAAATAAATAAAGACATTAACTGTAAAATTGTAATAAGAAACAAAACTTACAGCCATACATAGTTAGAAACATTTATTCATCCTTTAGTCATAATTCGGTTTTTTAGAGTTGGAAAATCAGGAAAATAAACATTCACAAATGTACAACAAAATTTGAAAATAGCATCAATTAATATTGTTCCAGAAATAAGCAAGTTTAAAAAAGTTAATAATTTTTAATCCATCACTTTTTGTGATATTACTGCATTATACGAAACTCTAATAAATATTTCTGAGACAACATAGACATTTCTGAAAAGAAAATGAAAATGTATTATTCTGGACGTGTTATTACTCTCATCTTTATGTCAAATATTCTCATTTTTATGGTTCCGTACTGTAACATGACAACGTAAAATTCATTAGCTTTTTTTAAAACACTTGTGATGTATTATTAATACTTATCTAATGCCGTCTATACGTTGGATTGAATGTGAAGTTAAATCTAAATAATTTGTACGATCTTATTTTCAGACTAGATTTATTACTGAGTATATCTTTTACATAACGTTTCATTCGTATAAATTATTAAATTCGGACGTATAAATTAAATAAGGTCGTATAAATTATCTAAATTAATTTAAATTTCTATAGACGTAATTACAATATCGTGTAGTAAAGAAAAAGATATGTAATGATTCTTATGAGGAAATTTATCCGTACATCATCTTCATAGAATATATAATAGTTCGGGTGAAGAAAATGTTACGAATTTTGGAAAACNTGAGGAAATTTATCCGTACATCATCTACATAGAATATATAATAGTTCGGGTGAAGAAAATGTTACGAATTTTGGACAACTAAAATAATAACTATCAAAAAGAAGTTTCGTAAACAGAATAATTCGGTTGAAAATTTCACTTCGTGTATTGGAAGTTGAAAAACTCACTGGAATTTTCTCCGCCCTACGTGCCAATCCCACTACATGAACTCCAGCATCTTGGAGTTGATACGCTATGGCAGCTCCAATTCCCGAACTGCAACCTGTCACCACAGCCACACGACCGTTCCAACGCTGCATGATGCTTATAATACGCCTGGCCTCCGTATGGAAAGAAACTATGACACTGCCACTTCTGACAGGCGATACACGAATTTATACGTTCTGTTGCGTAAGACAGAAACATGTTGTCGAAGCACTACGCGACACTACCGCTCCAGCAGTCAACTCTGGAACTACGCTAGAGAAATGCTTTTGTGCGTGTCTGGTTTCAGAGTGGGTTATCTTATGGAATTTGGCTTACTCAGCATGACATGCTTTCTCATCCATAGTGACTTGCATGGTTTTAAAATATTTTCTAGGGTTTTTCTGGAAACGGGGCGACGCAACGTAGGGTGAAACAGTGTGTATGTGTTGTGGAAGGCAGAAAAGGCAAGGGGATGTCTTTCGCTAGTTCAAATTCCTTCTTGTTTCCGTGTCTATTTGCCTATGAATCATATGTACACAACTGATAACATAAAAGGGCCCATTTATTTTTCTAAGTCCCACGCTCTGACCAGTTTTGGATCTGTTAGGTTTGCAACG
>NNCF01127195.1:556054-594014 GCA_002313205.1 Laupala kohalensis
ATTTTTTTTTTTTTTTTACAGAATTACGTTTGGTAACTTATAACACTTGTTAATTGTTTGGTCTTACCATTTTTATCTGTTAATGATTCCTTTTTAATGAATTACTATATTTATTAATTGGTCTTCCATTTCCTTTTTCCATTCCGACAATACATTTTCTGTATTCTCTTCCGCGTTATTTCTTTGTTCCCATACACACGCACTTCCTAACTCGAACGTCGCGGTGAGACGGCGTCCAACAAAAAACCGAGAGAGCTAAGACTGCCCCTTGGGGCACACCCAGACAGAATACGCATCCCACAGGAACCCCCTTCTCCATACAACTGCCCCTCTCCTACACAATCGTGTCCCTTGCGGCGGTATGAATTTTATACGAGCTCTTTCCTCTCTTCTTCCCCACCCTCCTCTTCATCACTCTTTCCCTCCGGCATCCGTCGCGTGGTGTCCCGTCTGTTCCGGAGTCAGTGTCGGGTTCGTTTCGGACGCTTTCACGCGGAAAATTAAAACTATCGCCTTCCGATATGGAGAAGAGAGCAAGTATACAACTTTTTGGTTGGGTGTGCTCGAGGTGATTTTGGCACGAAAGAATGGCAGGATATAGACCGTGGACGAGAAAAATTATTCTGGAAGGGGGAAATGTTAGAAAATAATCGCGTCCGTCTCTCTTGTCCACTAACCTCTTCATTTAGGCAAATGCCATCCTTCTCTCTATGAACTTTATATAGCTCACATAATTTCTGAATTATTTGAGATTTTAACTCGGTATTATATTCTAATGTTACAGTAATCCTCATGGGTTTTTTAATACATGTAAAATTTAAGCGCGGCAGTAAAAATGTGAATATTCGATTTTATTCGATGCTCGAATATCAAAGGAAGTAACTTAACCTTCAGAATTTGATAAACATTTCTTGTAATATTACTTGTGAGCCAACGTACATTTTTTGTACGAAAACCATATAAATTCATGAAAATTATAATAAACAATTAAATTTTTTTTCAAACTAATAATCAGGCTCTTCGTACCGTGGCAGCTCACAATATAATGAATCTCATAAATAATTAAATTTGAATGATAAAAATTTTAAAATGATATTGTTAGACATTACACTATACTACAATGTATCATAATTTTGTTAATGAAAATACCTCATAATATTTTAAAGAAATTTCTACTATCATGTCTTCTTTGTCAAAAGAGAAATATAATTTTTGTAGTGAGAAAGCATAGAGTACACATGTTAATGGTACTTGAATGTTAATTCATTTGCACGCAGTAAGAGAAATATTCTTAAGAAGAATTTTAAAAGAGCATAAAATATTTCAAAGCAGTGTTTCAAGTTAATCAGTTTTACAGAATGAAATAGATGGTAGGAGGTAAACATACTAATGGTGTTGATGACGTAAAAGATAAGTCCTCGATGCTAATGTACTTCTACTTCTACTTCGAGAGAAAATTGATGATGATGAAGTCGCTTGAATTTTAGGAGGTGGTTGAAATCCCGAGTTGGTATCTCGGTCCCTTCTCCAATTTTCATTCAACATAACATTATTATTCTGTTTTCCAGCGGTGTGAATTTTAAAAATAAATTAATAATCTTTTTTCGCGTCAGGTCGGAGCCACGACTTCAAACTATGCAGTTGATTCAAGATCCAGCAGATGATAGGAGATAGCAGCGCGAATACCTGCACTGACACCTGTCTCCGCAGCCACTCGTCCATGCCAGTGACTCACCATGATTTGATCAGCACTCGGAGACGGCTTATGTAATTCCCCTCTTCGTTGCGCCACAAGTGTCTGCAGGATTTGCTTTATCATGGCGTAATCAGTAATTTTCTCGTAATAGAAGGTTCATTAGCGGAAATCTGTATTGAGAAAAACTCGCGGTTCGACTTTTGTACTTCTCGGTGGTTGCTAGACCAGTTGACCTTCCCAAGACCATAACACTTGCAGTGCAATGCACCAAATAAATACTTAAACTAACCGCCAGTGAAAATAAGTTAAATTTATTTGAACTCACAAAGTGCATTGAAGTCTATAAAAGATGTATATTATTATTTTCTGATATTTTCAGATTATATTTGTGCCCAAGAGTATATAAAAGTGGTAGATAATTCCTCGGTTGGTTCAATGATTTTTATGTCAAGGGAATTTTCATCACTTTAAGTACTCTCCTAATAATCGCAGTATTTCTTTAAACTTGTTTTTGAAATCGTGTTTCTCAACATAATAATACATATGAAATGTGGGAAAATATGAATACGATAAATTAAAAACCGCCTAAAATTAACAACTTTATTTCGCACGTATGTACTCCTCAAAGTTTTATAATTTCGCAGAATTTATCCAATAATTATTTTCTGGATAAAAATCTATTTTCTCGACAACCAAACTTTAAAACAATTTCCTTTGTCAATTTCAAAATGTATTAAAGGAGAAATAATAAGAGAATCTTGTAATGGAGATCTGATTTTCTTTTCTTAAGAACTATACTTCAATTGTTCACGGGAGGGATTTTTATTATTGTGTTGAGATATGTATCCATATATAGACAGAACGTACAAAATAGATTTTGTATTGCGTTTATTAAATTAAAATGCTTACGTCACAAATGGATATATTCATTTCCACACAAAAATTATTTTATTCATTCATTATAATGCATTACATTTCTTCTCCATTGGACAACACAATAAGTTCGTGAATCTGAAACATCAAAATAAAAATTAAGTATCTTATAAATAAATTACACAAAAAATAAAAATCAGCGAGGGGAGACATTTAACAAATGATATCGTCATGGTGGTCGAACTTGGTGTTTGATCACTCTTCGTCCGTAGAACGATATTAAATAGCACTCCCGGCATGACAATAATGGATTAGACCTGTTAAAATATATACGATAATAATTATTTACGGGAAAAAATGATAATAAAAATAAATTACCCACATTTAGGACTGTATAAAATTCGATAAAAAATCAGCCAAAAACGAAAGAAAAAATTCCATCCTTTCAGTCGCCACCGTGTTAAATAAAAATTATAATCATTTGAATGTCGTGTTTCTACTGAAAAATACTTGTTTTCAAAAGAAAACAAATAGTTAAGTTTAAATCTTGTTATCCTCTTATGAATTTGCCTGTTGAGCTTCTAAAAGCATTCTAATGAAAAACAACCGATTTTAAACAGCTAATTTTTTCACTAATATTATATCGCTATTAATGGGTCATAAGATATTCTATTGAGTACGTGGGCTACAATATATTTTTCACAGCGCTAATTTTCAGTGTAATTGTTTCCTTACTTCCTCGATGTTTTGATAAGAAAAAATTTCAAGAAACACGGCGTACACTGTACAATACACTCACAATTATTTGTAAAACACTTGTATCGAAAAACTAACAATAATTTGTATTATCTGGCTTTCATTTTGTCGCTATCTCATGTATATATCTTCGTTGCGAAGTGAACCTTATATTGGAAGACCAATGAAGGTACGTCATAATTGGAGTAACTACCCGTTGCTGCCTAATTTTATACGATCTGGCTAGTCTTCACCAATTTCAATCTAATAAAAATTATTAATAGTTTAATTATTATATGTAATTGCATAAAACCGTAACAATCAAGATCTTTCTGTATACGATGATATACAATCACATAAATGTTTACAATCACATTTATTTTCTTACCTGAACATGGGCTGGAACTCCTAGAACATAAAGAACAGCATCAGCAATGTCTTCTGGGAACAAGTAAGGTCGCTTCCAAAATTCATCTAAATTGATTCCTTTCATGTCGTTTAATATATCGGTTTTTACTAATCCCGGGCTCACTTCCTACGAAAAAATATTAAACATGTTATACAACATATACATTAAATGACATAAATCAGTATATTCACAACACAGGTTGCACTGCTAATTAACATGTATGATTCATTATACCTCGTAAATTAGCACATTCTCTAAAGAAATTCACTCCCATTTCCTCGAATATCTTTGTAACTTCAAAGAAAGTTCACTATGGGAAGATAATAATTCGCGAGGTGATATAATTCCGAAAAGATTCATAAGACTGAACACAATTGCTTTGTAACTCTGCACCATAAAAGCTGCTCCTGTTTTGGTGTGAACATAACCACGCAGGTGTATTTACGTAGCGGGTGATTACCTTGATATAAAATATAATTTGAGAGAAAAACAGTCTCCAGTACAGATTGAAAATATAAACGATATTTCAGCTTGCACACTACGTGATAGTATTTTTGTTGAAACTCGTCTTATTTAGTTGTTCGTCATATAATGAACCATAATATCTAATATCGTCGCGGCACAATGAAAATACGCATGTTGCTGAAATATTGCAGATAACATTGTGGACAGTTCTTTCGTTGTTCAGTGTCTCTTAATTTCTCCATAATGGAAAAGTACCCTGAGCTCAGAATCGAGGAATATCATCTGGAACGATATTATAATATTTTGCCAAGTGGAAAGTTACTTTAGACATAAGGAGACTGTCATAACATGACATTAACAAACTAGTGTGGAGTTCTAGAGATAACTAGAGGATATTCCTGTCTCGATGTTCTTGTGAAATCGGAAAGCTTCCAGAGTTTAGTGACCACAGAAGGGTTGGTGCTGAACTTTTTATTCAATATAAACAGGAAAAACGGGAAATTAGGCAGTATAACAGGAGACAGTTTCCTTTTTTTTACTATTGACTATATTGGCAGTACAATCACGACTGCAGCGTAATTTTAACTTTCTCAAAACGAGTCGAGTCGTTTAAGTATCGATGTAGCAATATTTGAACAGTGTGTTCATACTTCGATAAAATCCTATCTCCAATTTTTTTTTTATGGGGCTTTAGGGCTCGTCAACATCGAGGTCATTAGAGCCCATGCAGGTAGGGAAAAATGCAGTTTCGCACCATAGAGAAGAGCCGTAGTGACTCCTCCCCGTGTGTGGGACTCGCCGAATATTTTGACCACACCCACTAAAAAACCCTCCTGAATTCAACAAATATCTAAATACAAAGATGAAAGAAAATAAAAGAAAACTATCTCCAATTCTACAGCGACGTCTTTCAAGTAAAGTAATGATGCAGCTAAGTTTATACGTACAGTGATCCGTATGTTGCTCTTGGCAGCAACCAATTCCTTTCTCAAGCCTTCAGTTAAAACACGTACGGCGTGTTTCGATGCGCTGTACAAAGCCATTTGGGGGTATCCACTAAATACTGGGATATGACCTGCGATGCTGTAAATTAGAAACATAAGAAATTATTAGGAAAATGTTATCACTCATAGTAAACCACAGACTGACGGAAGAAACATTTGTTTTTAACAATTCGATACGGCGTCACTTCTACAAGCTAGATTCTCCAACACTAACATAGACAGTTTTAACGCAAACAACGTATTATTTCGTACTAAACAAATATTTTGACCTCATCATATTTACTAATAGGTAAACTGGGAAATCATGAAGAATGGAAGATTTTAAATCAAATTCATCGCATCAATAAAATATAACATAATTATTTATAAATTTATATTATATATTATTAATATAAAATAAATTACATTTCTCAATTTTTGAAAAATAGAATCATTTAAATTCTTCTTTACAGTTACTTTTTTTGTTTTTTGTTCTTTTTTTGGTGGGGCTTTAGGGCTCGTCAACATCGAGGTCATTAGAGCCCATTACATTTCCTGCCCATTAAAAGTGTTACAAGTAAAATTTCCGAGAAAAAAGTTGAAAGTTGAATAATTAGTTTTAAATCAAATTTGTTTACAACATTATTTAATTACATGTACTTCTGTTACTTCACTACAGAGAATCGTTATGTTAAAAGATGTGCCATGAAATGATAAGAGTAGGAAACACATGACTAGTAGGAATGACGAGAGTAGGAAACACAACAATAGACATTACCTACTAATGTGAACGATGTGACCGTCGTCTATTCCTTTGGCTCTCATTTGTTGAATAGCTTCTCGTGTGCCAATGCTGAGTCCCATCACATTGATGTCTAAAACTTTCTGCCAGTCTTGCGTATTCGTCTCTGCGCAAAATAATTCCAAAATGTTAATATTGCACATTAAAATTGTTAATTTTAAAATTTTAAATGGGTTCTAATGACCTTGTTGTTGACGAGCCCTTAAAACCCCACAAAAAAAATTTAAATTGCAATGTTAAAATTGTGCAAGAAGGTTCTTTTCTTATCTCCAATGCCAGTTATTAGAAAAATTTAATTAGAGGATTACATAAGGATAAAATAAGACTGCAAATACATAGAGGACAAATGAAATTGTGAAAAGAATAATATCAATTTAATCTGGAAAATTGAAGTTGTACAAAATAAATTTATCACGATTTATTTAGTTTCTGGTACAAAATAAATTTATTATAATTTTGTGTTGAAACACGTTTTTGTACATTTCGTGGTGTTACGAGATAAAAATAATTTTAATGAATTAAAAAAAAATTGTTCGATTGAATGACCTAGACGGTTGTATTGAATTAGTTTTGACATCTCGAAATTACTTAACACCAACATTCATCTTATTATTCTTTACAAGTAAAGAAATACGTAAGTAATGCCCCTGATGATAATTTCGCTCACCTGTAAGAGAAGTATTGCAGGGAACTCCGGCATTGTTCACTATTACGTTAACTCCTTTTGTGTTTTCCTTGATCCATTTAAAGGCGCTGATAATATCTTCTTCTTTACTGACATCACATTTCAGACAATGCAGTTTCCCAGGCGTTGGCGCTTTACCTGTCACTTTTCTTCCTCTTCCACTGGCATCTTTTCTTGCATCCTCCACAGCTGACTGAGGCGTTATGAAATGTGCAGTAGATAGAATAAAATGATAAATAAGAATTGATAAGTCATAATTAATATTTGGCGTGACAAGTACGTTGAGAGAAAATTGTTCGGAATCACCCCGTCGTACATTAAAATATGAAAATATTTTATTATAATATTAATTATTATAAATAAGTTTCAAAAATAAAGAAATATACTAATTCAATCTCCAGTTCGAAAGAGTTTAAATTTATTTAAAAGAATTCCATTACAAATAAATAAATAAAGAAAATAAGACTCATTAGTTGTTGTTTGTTTTTTTTTTTGGGGGGGCTACATTTCGCCAAACCCATCCCGATCAGTTGATAGCTTATTGAAAACGGTTTCCGTAAGCCATTTAAGTAAGCGTATCCAACTTACTCAAGCAAGCTTAGGTAAGTTGGATAGCGCTGATCTATGTCATCAAGGGCTGTAATGACCTCGCCGTTGACGAGCCCTAAAGCCCCACAAAAAATCTATGTCATCATACTTACCGCAATCTTCTCTTTGCGACGTGCAAGCGCCACTACATCAAACCCGGCATCCTGCAGTTGATACGCGATTGCAGCTCCAATACCTGCACTAGCACCCGTCACTACAGCCACACGGCCACGCCAGCGCTCCATGACTGAATGACGTTGCTGCTTTCTGTATCTGAACCACAGACTATAAACTGAACAGTTGAAGCTGATATGACGTCACACCGAGACCGCTCTCCAGCGAAGTCCAGTTGAATGTTAAGTTTATTCGCTCCATTTCGCTCAAGGCTGTAGGTGAGACTGTGGGAACAGGTTATGTTTTCGTGCTGATTACAATTCCTTCAAACGCAATTACTAATCGACTTCTGTAACGGTTTTTTTAGTGTAACGTCGTATTCGGAACAGAAAAATAATTTGATTATTTTGTTACACTACAATGTAACTATATAAACAATGTAAAACATCCTGACTTGTAAGTAGGATGCAGCGCACAAACATGGGTGGGATAATGCGTTCTTACCTATATTTACAACTAATTTGTATCTCGCGTTCATTGCTTATCTATTTTAAAGCATTTCATGAAGAGAAGAAGTGTAATAGCGTGTTCTATTTCGAATAAAACTAAGTTCTTTAAATGGAAAAGAAATGAACCCTTTAAATTTTGGATGCTTCCTTTAAACGTAAATTTTGTCGTCCTGTCAGTGAACGTTTTCATGGTTTAGTTTGAGAAATTTATTGTATTGCATCGGATACTAAGAGTTTCAGGTAGTGCCTAGCACAAAACCTAGAAATTAATGATATAAGTTTTTCTTTAAACTCTAAATTCTCTAACTTCTTTTCCTCCTAAATATTGCATTATCATACATCAGAAAAAAATCCTTTATTTGTAATATTCAACACTAAATCTCAAATGTCTTCCACGACAAACTGACTTTTATGGCCAGTGTTGAAATAAATGAAAACAAATGCTCGCATGTGTTATATGTTATCTCTGCGAACTTCTTCTTGAATGTAATACAAATATCATTGCCAACAATCAGAAATTCCGAAAAATCGCTGTTCATTGTCAGCTTTCATTGTCGAGCAACAAATTGATTATTTCTTCTATTCATTATTATACTTATAACTATTATTTTTCTACAAATAATTTGTTATTTTTCTATAATTATTATTATTTTTCTAATTATAAATATTATTTTTCTACAAAGAATTTGTCCTCGGGGGATGCAGTTGGTGGTCATAAGCGTCTTCATTCCCTCCAACATTACCTTTAATTCTTTTTTTTTTCCTTCGGGTAGAGGCGGATTTCTTTTACAGATTATCTAGGCTTTGTCTAGGGGCATGTTTATTGTAATAATAAATCGTGAATTTAGTGTTATTTCAATTCTTAAACACTTTATGCAGAATAATCTATAGTTCGATAATAATTTGTAATTGTAAATTTTTGCGTTAAATTACAAACATTGACATTCTTTAGTATTATAACTAGCAGTTAACTTTTTATCTTATCTAAGAATTTTGCTTAAATTTTTGAATCCGCCTCTGTCTTAGGGCCTTTGATCGGAATTGATGGGATGGTCCCTTGCTTGCTTCCGGAGAGTAAATTAGATTATTGTCCTCCACGTGGTCATACGCAGTTTGTACTGTTTTTTGACAATAAATTTATAAATTCCAGTTGTATCGCGATATTTGTTTACGTTTCTTCTGTATTGTCTTTTTTAGCATTACATGCATTTCAGAACAATATCGATAGTAAAATTTAAATACTTTGTATTGGAATAAATTGTGGTTCTGTTATTATTATCTGCCTACAGTTAATACCTTATGTGGGACATCTTGATTTTTGATTAGCCTCACAGTTTATACATTTTACCTTGAATGATAAAGACGGGTATAAACGGTATAAATCTCTGTAAAACTTAATATATATTTGTAAGAGATATAGAAGGAGTTGACATAAAATTCTCATATTTTTTCTTCCTTTAATTCAATTCAAAGGTGTACATTATCGACCAGCCAAATCAAAATGTTGTTAAAGTTTTTAATTATTTTAGGAAAAGCAGGCTCTTGTTAATGATCAATCTTCGGGATTTCTTCCTATAAAATGATGTAACAGTTCTGAGCAGGCAAAGTTCTGAAATTGACTTGGTAATGAAAATTGGAATCATATGTAATGACTCGAAAGATCTAATTAATTTGATTATGAGTAATAGTATTTGGCCGTCTATTTCTTCTTTTTTCGAAATTTTCTTTCTGTCTGAGTGACGATTATTGACTAGAGTGTCTTTTCGAAGTTTACCACAACAAGATAATACTTGCGATTGAGAGAGAAACAATTCTCAAGATGGTTAAAAGACTTCTTTTCAATTATAGTTGTGTTTTTTATGATGGTTTTTTTTTGATACAGAGTAATACAATTTGTGACACGTTAAGTTGATTTTGTCGGCGACTTGTAAATTATAATTATGCTCGGTATACCAACTCTGGTGTGTAAAATTAGAAATATAAAAACAAACTGATGAGTATTACAATTTATACATTTATTTCTTTAGATGTGACAGTTTTTTCTCTACCCTTGGGACGTATATTGGTAGTGATAACATGATTCATACAACACGTATAGTACATATTGTAAAAACATTGGTTTTGTTCTTTTGTTTTCAATTTTAATTTAAGACTAAAAGTCTATGATGTCTTTTGCATGTCATACATTTTTCAGGAGGAAGCAAATCCAACCTCTGCTTGTGCGTAGCAAAATAACCAAAATGGCATGGACAATATTACAGAAAAACTAACAAGTTTAAAGAATGAATATATATTTCATATTTGTTGAGTACTTGGAACATAAAAAAACTAAAAATGTATAATAAATTACTAGATCTATAATGATATGAATAATTCGTACGTACAATATTATAAAATACTTTTAAAATATTACTCTACTTCATGCAATTGAAGACAATTCTAATGTATTCTTTTGCAATTCTTTAGGCTTCTTCTCCGACTGGTTTTATTTTAATATTATGGATCTGAAACAAAATCAATGAAGGTTTTTCAGTTTTTGAGTCTTTAGTAAATCAAAATTGACGATAGTATACATATTAATTAGTAGCTGTAATGTATTAAACATGATAGTGTTTCACATGATATCTCAACTGTCTCCCAAGATATTGGAAATTATTTGGGCGTATCATTTGATTAGAATTACTAGAAACTATTCAATTATTTTACTAAAAAGTTGAGCAAATATTTCGTTCCCTAAGCAAAACTCAAACCTTCATCTCCTAGATTTACCGAGTCCCGTGTTTTAAACGATCGAACTCACAGAAATAAAGCTATGCTCTGCGATTACAGTTAAGTTGCACCATTGCATCAAGGATCCAATACAAGCCTCCTAAGGTCCGCCCTGGGCCTCATGTCAGCGGTCGACAAATGGTTCACAATAAATCATAATAAAACATGAGTTAGAACTTTGATCAGTAAAATAATTAATTGTTGATCTCATGCAATTTTTATTTTTTTAACTCATTGTTAAATCAATAATATCTCTCAATTTTTTAAAAAGTAAAATAAAGCATTTAATAACCAATTTGCCTTCTTTCTATCCAAAAATAGGATTTCAGATATTTGATAATACGAGTACAGTCAATATTGCTGAAGTAATTAAGTTTTTTTCTTATTCTCAAATTCTTACCTTTTTGATTCTATTGGAATATTATAATGTTTACTTCAACAAAAACCATAATAATAGAATAAAATGAGCAGAAAACGAGATATTTTTGAAATTACTTTATTATTTATTTGCATACATAACGGGATGTTGGATTAAATGAGTTTTTTACTTAAACGAAGTGTAATATTAAGAATGTCTTGAAATTATTGACTCTCAACAAGAGCTACGAATCACAACATACCTGAATGTGAGGAGGTCTTGACAGAGCAAACAAAACACAATCTGCAATGTCTTCAGGGAACAAATGAGGATTCTGATACAATACTTTCTGGTTAACATCAATATTGTCGTGTATCCTTGTAAGGGCCAATCCAGGACTAACCTCCTACAAAAGACAGACCATTTAAAAATTTGTGGTTCAAGCTGGATGTAACTCGTCTTTCTATTGGTAATTCGTAACCATTAACTATATCACCTTTTTTTTGTTACGTAATCACGTAAGAAAATATAGTGCTCTGTGTTCGGAATGATGAGGTCTTTTCGTTGAATGAAAAATGGTTATCAAATCTGAGTGACAGATGTATTGTATAAAATGTACAACATATATTTTAGATTGAAAGACGTTATTTAAATTGAATAATTTATTTTATTAAAATGCGTGTTTAGTTAAAATAGAGCGCGATTTTGATAGCGTCACTTGAGTAGAGTTTAAACAATTGATATTAAACAATTGCTAGGAGGAACTCAAAACGGTAGGAGCATTGCACGAAGGCGACTACGGCAATGGACTTGACGAATAATGGGTAGAATTAGTGTTCTTAGGTAAGTGCAGTCTTGCGGTGTGCCGAGTACTGGCCTCCGGTCAAGGAATGTGTACACCAAGATAACAGTGACATGGTAGTATAGCTTCCCTACGTCCGCGGATATCGTTAACGTTATTCATCATTACAACATTTTATTCCATTACCACTACTGTTCGGAAAATGCCACTTTAATAGCATCGATTTCATGATAATAAACGCATGAGTTTCAAGTTGTCTGGGAATGATTGTTACTGTATATAACGCTTTAGTACCTATTTGAATGATAGTAGCTTATACATAAATATATCATAATGAGGTCAACGTTATGAATTATAGACCTACATATGTGTGGGAGGCATTATATTAAATAAAGGGTAATATATAGAACAATTACCATATTTTTAATCCACGAACCACGTACCATCCACTCGACCACGTAATAAATTTAATATGTTGAAGCGATACTCAAAATCAGTGTTTCTTTTCATTTTGAACTCGCCCCCTTCCGTTTTGGAAATCAGATAAATGTTATACAAATATGTACCTATGTCTGGGCTATGTTAGCAACTATAATATTTTATTAATTATGTCTGTTTCAAATCTATAATTCCTTTTTTGACGTACATTGCCTTTTTGCCTGCCTATTTTGAGTGTATTCAATGTCTTACGTCTGGAATATAATTAGCTAGCTCGAATCTTGATATTCGGAGGTGAAAACTCAATTTCTTTCGTAGTGTAATTCCAGACAATACTTCGCTGATGGAAAATGTTTCAATGGCGAAAATCCGTTACTTTGAATGAAATAAGAAAATTCGTTGCTATGAGCAGTGTATTGTGGGTCGAGGTCTCAAGGTCACGCTGCCGCCTACCATTTGCTTGCCTCTGAAGGTAGCACCCGCCGCTCGCCGAGGGGTAAGATTGAGATTATAGTCGATGAATACAAACCAGAATTTTAGGGCGATAGAGGAAAATAAAAATACTAAACTGAAAATAAATTCTCGAATAACGGACTGTTTTCCATGATATTAAACAATTTATCGTTTTCTCTTGGTTATGTGGAATGACGTAGCTAATGTGACGTAATTGGGAATTGGCCTTTCACACTAGTTGGATTCAGTAATTGTTAATTAGGTACAGTCCAGTTTTAAAGTGATGATTTGCACTTTGGGAGATAACGGAGAGATACATCGCTAAATCCTACGATTCTGACTAAACTCCTCATTAGATGTTGATTAAATTAACATCCCAATAAGAAAGTTTTTTTTTTACATTTATACTTCCTCGAACGGAAACATCAATGAATGTTGTATTTGTTGCTTGTTGAATACTGTGTTTGTTGTTAAATTCATTAGTATACCTTCATCAACAGAGTGAAAAAGCAATAGATGATTGGTCAATAGCTATAGTAAATGATGAAACACAGTAGTCATCGTTAGCGCCTCGCCCTCAACAAAAAATCTTTTGATGTTACAAATACTCCGCGAGGGTTTTACGTGTCAGTGTAACATGATACTGTGTAGGCCTGCTGTTTACAGTGAGACAGTAATAATGACATTGTTTAAAATACGGATAACCTGAAAGAAAGAAATTATGACGATCTTATAAATGTACATACATGTTGTTGTAAACTAAATAAATAATATGCGTAAGACAGTCAATGAAAACAACACGTATTAATTTATCTTACTACACAGTCCAAGACTTTTTGATGTACTAAAGAAAGAAACATGTCACCCACGTGGTAATCATGCAATTAATTTTATTTTGACATTCTTTCACGATCTTTCTGCAACTGATGACCTTATAGATCGCGAATGCAACAATCTGTTTTCAAGACTGTCTTACGCATACTCTGTTTTGCATCTTCGGTTATTGACGAATTTACGCCTGTCCGGGTTGATAATATTTCAGTACAGTTGAAACAGTTCTTTTTCTGTCATTCTTCTAATAGTGAAATAGACATCCCGAAGTGATCTCAGGCGAAAATATACTCTGGAAAGTTGCAAGTTACCTGTCGCGGGAATTCGGACGAAAATCTACTGGGACAAAACGTTACTCGAATAAAACGCTACAACAAAAACGAAACGATACTTGGACGAAATGTTATAATACGGTCGCGAAATACAAGATACATAAATGACTATATAATACCGACGCCACGTCATCTTAATAGAAAAGGGCAACGAGCAATTATATGATATTAAACAATGAGCATTGACATTAAACTTTTGCAAAATCATAATTCTTGTTAGTATATAATACAAGTTAATCAGGTAACAAGTTAGTATATAATACGAGATTTTATAATACAAGATACGTTGCGTCGCTATTATATGGTTATTTACGTATCTTATTAAAAGAATAGGGAAACGACTATATTATACTTTTTGTAAAAAGATAATTCTTGTTTTTTATTGTATTTTTTATGGATGAGTAACAATAAGGGTACATATAAGATGAATACATAAATTTAAAATAATTTGAAATATTTTACCTTTTTTCCTTTTTGAATTTCTTTCAATGACTTTCTGTGAAAGACTCAACTAGCTAGTTAACTTATTAAAGGAAGACATTAAAGAATTTTATAATATTTTCCTTTTTAATATTGAAGGAGCTATATTTGTGAGAGATCAATGAATGAAAGAAATGCTCGTCCGTAATTGAATTACAATAAAATGCTATTCATGAAATCAATGCTCATTATTTGCTTTGAGGTTACAAACCAAATTATGATTTGTGAAAATGTCCATGTAATTTTACTCACCGTTATTCTTATCTTACTTTGTAAAACAACTAGTTCTCTGCGTAAACCTTCAGTTAGCACACGGACCGCATGTTTAGAGGCACAATACATTTGTAGTCCAGGAAGGGTTGGATCTTTATGACCTGCAATGCTGAGCGGAAAATATTATTAGTCTGGGTGTGTAGATTTGCTGATTTTTAACTCACTGTGATGTAGACTTAAACCAAAAGTTACAACACATTACGAGTGGAGTAAGTAACCTCAGCACCACACCTTCTCTAGAATACCGTTTGATTTCAGTGAGTGTTTTTCTTGTGTTTGCATTGATCTCATCCCGTCCAAAACACAATTTATCAAAGTTTTCTAAAAGTATCGGAGAAAAGTCAGTTTTCCAATCGCAAATCGAGTAAAATTATTGCTTGATATTGACACTTTAAACCCCCCTATTAACATCCCTTAACGATCCCTAAGGTCAGTGAATTGGAATAACCCCTGAGTGTTTTCATAAAAAACCGCATATTTTGTAGGCGAATGACAATTAAAAATTTAAATATCGAACTGTCTCGTCAAGACAGTTCCTAACGATTACACCGAATGGGATAAATATCGATTAACGTTAGAAATTTGTATTCCGCACATCCAAAGAAAAAAAACTTTAATACTTGTATGTTCGTTTAAACGTGAAGGTGTAATGTAACATACCTTCCTATATGGATGATATGACCGTCATTCACCCCATTCACCTTCATTTGTTGTACAGCCTCCCGCGTGCAAATGCTTAGCCCCAATACATTTACTTCCAGCAAACGACGCCATTCTTGGGTGTTTGTCTCTGGATAACAGATCTCAAATAATGTATTCAATAACAAGATATTCTCTTCAATATTCAGCGCTAGGTACGACAATGCTTATGAGAATAGATACGTTTCACAGAACAGAAGTACTTAAATAAATTATATAAATTCTGTAATTACGTTAATTTAATGGTTTCTTTTTAAATACAATTTTCATTTATAAATACTGCGTATCGTTATTAAAACTGCGGTACTCTAATCAATGCTTCAGTAATTTTGCATCTCTACTTAGAAGAAAAATGCTTTGCCTTCGGAACTGTATTTTCAAATAAGTAGTTACGCGTAAAAAACAGATTGGTAAGCATAAAAAATATTTTTAGATATAAAATAGATAATACAAAGGAATCCATTGATGCAAACATGGTTTTTGAATCATTTCGTGTACCTATCCATATGTGTCGAAAACTTGTGATTCGTACCCTTCAAATTAATTTAAGATAATACAAATTTATATAGTCAGTAATTTCATAAAATTGGAAATAATATTTTTTGCTAGCAAATTAAGTTAATAACCAATTACTTTTCATAACATAATTTTTATTGATTTTGATAAGAATTACACGAAGATCAATATAAAAAAAATCAAAACTTATTTAAAAGTTTGTAAAATAGCGATTGCTTTTCTTAAGAAAAGGCCGCATATTCTAAATGAGAAAACTTAGAGTACAAGCGGAACACGTAACATTTTTCTTGTGAATTTTTTTAACAAACTACAACTTGATGAGTACATACCAGGACAATGGAATCATGTGCACTTTCAAGCATCAATAGCAATTAATTTTCTAATTTATATTGTGTTGTGGGAATACTTAGAAAAAAAACATTGTAAGTTGAATTCCCATTATGATTGAATGCGCAGATTAGAGCCGTATATTTAGACACGTGCGACATGATTAAGAATGTACAGCAATTTGTTCTGACCGAAACGTTGGTGTCTTATGAAATATATGAAGTAAAGTATACGACCAAACCACTATAACCCATTCATAAGAACAATGTTTTCGTGTCTTTGAACGTTAAATCAGTTACCAGTAAGTTTGGTCTGACCAGTAAGTCCTGCACAATTGACCAGAATATGGACGCCGTATGTATTTTCCTGAATCCACTGAAACGCCTTCAAGATGTCTCTCTCCTGGCTTACATCACACTTCACGGAATGAATTTTTCCAGGTGTCGTCGCTATATTGGATTGCAAGCGACCTCGACATTGACTGGCTTTTCTTGCTCGTTCTATTTCCTCCTAACAAAAATACTTCATTATATTCATAAAACAGTGTCAAGTAAAAATGAATTTAAATTTGGCTTCATTCCCACCGAAGATTAGAGCTTTTAAAATCATAATATAAGAAGTGTCTGAATTAATGTTCAAATGCTTGCCACTAAAATAAAATGTCAGGAGGATATATTGAAAACACATAAAACGTATCCAATAATCGATGTATAAATATTAAAATTACTGTTACTGATTTCACTGTTATACTAACACGAGGATATCTATAAGTAAATCCATTGAATCGTTAAAACAGAATCAGGGAAAACGAAGTTTGGGATCTCTCTCGTTCATTGACTTGGTTGGGGAAACTCGATTTCCCTCTCTGCCTGCTGACTGTTGCACACAATACCTTCCCCCTTCCAAGTAGATGTGCGAGAGAGATAGCGATACCAAACAGTATTTTCTGTCTCATGTTATCACGGACAACCCACAGTAGAGATCGCTGAGTCTACATAATACAGAAGTCTATATTCAGGAGCAACCCACTAATATGATAATATTACGCACAGTGGATTTTATACCAAAAAGAATTTCCAAGAACATAGTAAAATTCCTTTCATAATCATGGCATTATTATATTATTTTAATTCTGATTGTCGTTTGGGAAATTGGTTCATACGAAATTGAAGTAAGTTTCATAATTTGCGTGGGCGTGACACTTTCAATTTTCAAAACTTTATTGGTGGAATTATTTTTTACCTCCATAATATTTAAAGAATTCTGTACGTTTAGTGGACACGATTTGGATCTACAGTTTCAGATCATTATTATTTTTTAGAGCTCGGAGTATAAAAATGATATTGTAACTTTTGAGGCTAGTATGCTCCGAAAAACTGTATTCTTTTGTATTTAGAGTGCTAAATATCAAAATAAATTTAGAATTGCTCCATCAATTTCCAGTTCCAGCTCCATCAACTTCCAACATCCAATTTTTTTGATCGCGGGAAACCACCCTTAAATACAGAAATTTACAGAATAATGGTGGGTGATGGGGCTATTGTAACTCCAACATCAAGGAGTGAGGAAATGCTCTCCAGGGCATGCCTGACAGGCCCAAAGGTGGCAGCCCCGCCAGCAACACAGGTGTGCGGTAGGCCAACTACCTGCCCTCACTGAATATTAAACAAGTTTTTAAAAAGTCCACAAGGAAGAAAAAGTCTGACGGATACTTGATGACGAACAAATGCACTACAACAAGGACAAGAATTGGACAATGGAACGTAAGAACGTTATTTCAGAAAGGAAAGCTCGCTCAACTCAGCAAGGAGATGGATCGATACCCATTAATTTGATCCAAGAGAGCTACAATCAGTTCAACTGCACAGTGCTACATGACGATCAACTGTCTTCTCCTTTTGAAACCAACTCTGGGGTAAGGCAAGGATGTCCTTTATCTCCCATATTGTTCCTTATTGTATTGGATGAAATTACTAAAACAACAATGAAGGGCAGAAAAACATGCATACAGTGGACTCTTACAGGTAAGACCTGCAATATGAGGATGATATATGTCTGCTAACTCATAGGTTCGATCACATGCACAATACACTGAAAAACGAATCTCTGAAAGTGGACTTAAAAATTAACATGAAAAAGACAGTAGAGATTCGAATAAACGATAGGTCTCAAACGATAGGTTATTATTGTTATTATTATTGGGCTATTGTGGCCCCGTATTCAGATTCAGCGCGTAATAATACATACGGGTACATAGAGCAGACCAGTTTCTGTGAGTTTTCCTTCTGTATTTACAGTTGGATTTTCTCGGTGTAAAGAAATGTGCACGACGATGGAGGAATTCTGGCTTCGGATTCAAATTCAGCGCGTTGAAATACTTAAGGATACACAGGTTTAGTCTTTCGTTCTGACCAATTTTGTGTGTATGTGAGCTTGAGTAATTCATAAAATTTGTCATTCCATAACACCAATGATAAAACCCCTTGGTAACTACGTATTAAAACATTGTATCCATTGTTTCAAATTTTTCCCTCACTCCCATAATACTTTACGTAATTTACGAATAGCCTCAAAGACATATGAAAAACGATACATAAATATATTATAACTTTTGTTGGACGATCACGATATACTTTTATCGTCTTGTATTTATACACTCTATAAGTACGAATGTGGTCGTCCGCCATAAACTTGTAAGTTGTAATTTATTTATATTGGGCGTAAATTGTAGAAGATTTTTAAAAAATCGTCTTTACTTACACTTCGTCATTCGATTCTACAGAAATATGAGAGACGTAGATGATAAACATTGATTAATTAAATCGTTCTATTCTTCAGTTAGTATTATACAAGTTTGTCTTTTTCATGATCCATCCTGATATTTTAGGCTAACCAAACGCGTCTTGTGCATGGTTCTAAATACGTAGTGGAAAACGAACAATATTTTCGCTATTTCCAGATATTAAAAATCCAGATATTAAGTAATGCATGAAAAGAAGTAAATACTTAGTCCCAGCCGCGAAATGTATGAAAAATCGAAATAAGATATGTATGACAAAATCACAAAATATGTCAGTGGGCGAACTTTGCCTTTAGAAAACAAAAATATTTCTGCCATAAAGAGAGGCAATAGTTTGTCCATTGCGGTACACAAAAATTTTACCAAGAACTTACCAAAATTTTGTCATCTCTGATATCTAGTCCTACCACAGTGACACCAGCATCCACCAACTGATAAGATACGGCCGCTCCAATGCCACTAGCAGCTCCTGTGACGACTGCAACTCGCCCTACCCATCTCTCCATTTAGAAACTAAACCATATCCTCTCTCTAACTCTAATGGATAACTTGGAAACCACTGATTCCTTTGTAACTTTCTTGGGCGCTGTATATCCGTAACGCAACTGATATTACATGCAACAGTTTTTCAAATTTGCGTACTATTCTCTTGCGTTACTACAGTTCCGTATTTCCTGATTGATCTCGCCCAACAATATGTAGTACATTATAATATACGATTTGCAATTCGCTATCGCTACATAAATCATTCGTGGTGAAGCTTTCGACCACTGAAAATACGTGGAAACAACTCCTTTCTTAGGGAAAGTCACGATAGATTATTTCAAGACAAATGTTAATATACAAAACGTTGTTATCTATACGAGTAGTGTAGAGAGTAAGTATATGTGATATGATACGTCAGAATTGATAGTGGGTCAAGGAATTAGAAGATCTGAAGTTAACAGAAAATTCAAGTTATTGGGATTAACTTAACTAAAAATTAAAATGTTTTTAGTTTTATTTTCAAAATTTGTTTAGATTTTAAACTTGAATGAAAATTTTATTTAAAAAATAGCAAAAACGAGTTTCTTAAATTGGATTAAGAAAAATAAAACACCTGGTCTGATGGCAATATTGTTTTTATTTTTATATGAACATTTTAATTCGAGTATTTTTAAATGTTATTTCACGATTACACTTTTGACTTATTACTAATTTCTGTAGAAGTACAAAAAATATCTATACTGTAGAATAGTTCTTGATGCAAGAGGCATAATAATGTTATCTTGTTCCAGGATGAATTTTACAGATTTAACAGTAATTTTTACGGATGTTCTGTTTGCTTTTCTGAATGTATTGATAGTACCCGAAGTATGAGAATAATTTCTCGAGTAATGGGTTGTATGAATTATGACGTTAGGAGGGACCATTGTCGTAAGACAATAAAAAGTTAAGGGGAAATTTGCTTATATTTTTAAAAAATGTTCCCATGACTTGTCAGAAACAGTTTGTATATTATTTGGTTAGGATCGAAAAGTCTGGTGTGTCTGGCATGTTTAGTTAAAATTATTCGTATTTTCAATTTATTTATTTTAATAAACTTCTTTGTCACTAAAATGTTGTGGAGTTGATGAACGAATATCATCATGAATGAGTACATATTTAAAATATTAAGTTCAACCCCCTACAACATTTTTAATTTTTCGTCACTGTAAACGTCTGAGATCTTCAATTTTTTTAAAATTCTAAAATCTCTAAAAAAAGATTCATTTTTCACCAGTTCTCTTTATTTTGTTACCTCGTATTAATTTTATTTTTTTGACGAAATGTGCTTTTTGGGTCGGAAAAAATTTTATATCGTGAAATTGTGACATGCAGAACACATGTGTCAAATCTGATATCTGAGGAAGGAAAATCAAAAAACGTTAAACGTTCTATAAAGAAATTCATAGTGCACTTGGACTTAACTCGAAGAATATGTGTGACATATTTCTACTGGACCAGAGCGATTTGCCCTTTGACGAATGCTACGGTCCACTGCGTCTGAGGGAAGCGTAAGAAGGAGATAAGGAAGGGTAGATAATACTCGAGCGTTTCTCTGAAACGCATGTTTAATCTCCTGGCCTATGCGCCATGCGGCAGGAACTTATAAAATGTTAATATGATCACAGCGTCTTTCTTGCTTGGTCATTGTCTACGGAAGGGAACTCCTAAACGTCTTCTCTCCGTCATTATCTGTAGTTGCTGCTATCTGTTGTTGTTACCTCTAGATAAAATCAAATCAAAAAAGATTGTTACAGTGAAGTACCTTTCCAGAGAAAGCAGACGCGTGTTTTTAATCTTCCAACAACGAGTTTTCTTCCCACAAACTGACGACACAATAACATGCTAGAAATGTTCCATTAATCTAAGATTACGTATTAATTCTCTTGATGAATAATGCTTTGACACAATTTTTTGTATTGAACTTTTCACACCGTCAAGGTAGAAGTTGCATGAGTCCCCACAGTTATGGTCTTCCCACAGTTTAGCAGAACTCAAGGATACTTTCAACAAATAAACAGTCCTGAAGAAGGCTCACGTCAATTATGATTCCTTTTTCTCATGATGTTTGTGCCACACAATATGTAAAAACACTTTGTAACACAGTTTTTAAGTTGCTACTTTTTCGTATCTTGGAAACATTTTTTTTATGAGGACACCTATGAATTTGTGTGTAAAAAAGAAATATACCTTTAAAAACCTATGTGTATTACAATTCAAAAATTTATTTAGGGATGATGTTCAGTAACATAAATTGTTTGAGGTGGATACAAAGTTTTTATGAATTCTTAGAGAACAATAGTGGACGGTGTAGGGAAGAAACGAACTTGGATACACTTCCTTGATCAAGGACCATTTTATAGTGTGCATCAAACACATATGGAGACTGGTACTATATTCAAACCGTAATAAACAAAATCAATAGAAATTATAATAAGTTAAAGAATAAGATGTATTTTTATTTATTTACAAAATAATAAGTACATTGAATACGAAATATTAATTGTATTAAATGTTTATATCTATAAAATTATGAGTAATTCGTAGAGACAATATTATAAAAAAGTAAGATATAATTATAAAAAAATAAGATACAATTATTAAAAAATACAATATTTTCTGCAATTGTAGTAAATTTTTTCCTACACATTCACATTTCCAATTCCTATAATTTTTAAACTTTTTCTCCGATTCGTTTTGTTATAATACTCTGGATCCGGAGCAAAATAATAATTTTATATATATATAAAATTAATTAATTAATTCTGTGCCCATGTTGGCTAAGAATAAGTAATAAGAGTTTTTATTATTTTAAGTGCTCACTCAATTTGCGTGGAATGAGATTTTGATATTCAGGGTCACTTGAGTTGCGAGATAGGAAATTGCTAGAGTGAATTCAAATGACATATACATAGTATGACAACGTCGACGACGTATAACTGCCTGTCTCCGTAGTAAATTGACACCACGCAACGACAAAAATCTGCAACAACGAGCAACGCAACATGTGTGTTTGAATGGATCTGCCCCTACGCGAGCGATCTTCACCCCTCTGCACGTAGGCTGTTTCCAACACCGAATAGTCGCGTTGAAGATGTGACGGTCAACGACCAGAATCTTTATTTTTATTCCTTCATTTATGTTGATTCCTTCAACAGTGTCATTGCAAGGTTTTCTTTAGCTCTTATATTTCTCGGTTTCATCTACTGTCACGTCCATTGTCATCCTTCAAGTCCTGTTTGTCCTCTTGTTTCTATGCCTCACATTTGTTCATCTTTTTTTTATTCTCCTCTCTATCTTCAATCTTCCTTATTTATCAAATTCTTTATCAATCCTATTTGTATCATATATTTCTCATTCTTTTCCATATTGTCATCAATTATTTCTTTCGTGTTACATTGCATATTTCTTTCTCTGTTATGTACCTTATATATTGTGCTCTATCCTTACCATATATTCTGCAATTCCAAAACACAGAATCATATGATGTCGTCCAAATTATGTTCGTTTGAATCCTTGAGATACGAACCTTTCAGGACGAAGAAACAGAAATGGAGTTAGGAGGCAGACCTTTCATATGCGTTTTTGTTGGACTAGCGCGGATTAGAATGGTTAATTCAATATACGATTTGGCTATTTTGTCAAATCTAATCAATTAGGTGGACACAATTCACTGGGTTTAATTTTTTTTACCTTCTTACCCCTTTGACAGTGAATATGAAAAGCGCTGTTTCGTAATAATATTTACAAGTTCTAAATGTTATTTTTTCACAAAACCAACTTCATCATTTCCAATTTAATGTAAAGATTACTTTAAATTATACACTTAGTTCATAAAATATTATTTACTATTCATAACTGTTGTATGATTATGTAGGCGCTGTAGTTCCTACACACAGACCGCAAAATCGTTTGTTACGAAAACTCATTGCGTTTCGCTGGACGCAAGAACCTTGTCTCTAGGAAAACGCCCTTCAGTGCTCGAGTTCTCTGTAGTATCCCAGCGGCGAGCGTATGGAGTGGACGTTTGGGAAAGCAGGAGTCAGGACTTCGTGCCGAGGAAAGAGTAAGGTAACGGTAACAACGAAATGGCTGTTAGAATTACTTCCCTGCGCCCCCGATTTTAACTCATCGTAGAACTCATGATTTTAATCATCACTAGAGCCCGAATGTTTGGCACGTATCATTTTGATAGGTTCGATATACCGCAATTATACGAGTATTAATGTTTCGTGTTATTTCGAGAGATTTGGCAAGTTTACGAGTGAGTATGTATATGGCAGTACTTTATTAATTCTTTTATTTTTATTTTACGAATAATTTCCTTTCAATCTACAAATCCTTTCTTGGAGATAATTATTGCGTTTGTGCTTGCCTATTCCGGTTGTTATTACTGCCTCGACATCCGGGTTCTAAGTACCTCTCATGAATCGAAGTCAAATATTCAGAGAGGATAGGTTTTCGTAGTGTAATTGAAGACAATACCTCCGATAATGAAATAGTGCGCAGCGGCGGAAGTCAGATGTTTTAAATGAAATACGAAGATTCGTTGAAGAACAGTCGATTGCAGTGGAAGACCTCAAGGACGCTCCGCCCCACCGCTTGCTATGTGCTGTTTTCTGAAGGGAGCAACGGTCGCTCGCCGAAAGTTGTGTTGGCAAAGGTAAGTGGCCTACTGCACTGTGTTAAGTAAAGTAGCAGAATTTACGTAAATGACTGAATGATGGTGTTACGAGAACAGAATATGAGTAAATCACATTTTATATGATTGTTCTGATAATTACTGTAATCAAACGATTGTTCCAGTAATGTATTGAGAATAATGTAACATTTTAAGATTGAGATTCCAGTTCATGAGGAAAAACAGGAATGTCATGAATTTACAAGAAAATAAAAATACTAGCCTCAATCTTACGCAAATAATTGAAAAACAGACCGATTGTTCGATTCTGTTACGACATTTTAAGATGATTATCGTTTTCTATCAGATAGATGAACTGGCGTAATTAGAAGGGGTTCTTTCATATTTTTTTGATACAGCCCTATCTAATCAGGTTAATTAATACGAGGTTACTTGCACTTGGGAAGATAACTGAGGGGAACTTCAACATCTCGAGCGTTTACTTACTTCATCTGATACTGATTAAATTGATCAATACATCGTGCAGTTGCAGGCGCTTCATCTCTTATTGTTTGGCCACTAGTTTACTGTTGACATGAAAACACACGTACACTCTTAGGTCTAGAAAAGGTCAAGTCGATCTTATTCAATTTTTTTTGTCGATGTATTTGTATTTACATTATCTCGTTAACCCTGTGGAGTTAGTTTGATGTTAGCAGCACTCGTCTTTCAATATGAGCAGGGGTGTACAAAGAATTTAATTACGAGGAAGGGGGGATAACACACACACATATATCTTTATATACAAGTAAATGTAGGTATGAGAGTATATTATATACGTGGATATATGATTATAAATGTGTGTATAGTGTGTAAATACGCATAAAAATATTTGAAAAATACAAAAAAAAAACTGTTTTAATAATCAAGGGGCGAGAGGTTTGATCCCCAATATCCCCCCTAGGTACACACCCGAATTTGAGAGTAGNGTTTGATCCCCAATATCCCCCCTAGATACACACCCGAATTTAAGAGTAGAGGCAAGATCACAAGATTATGAATGTCAACGGATTTTCGTAGTTCACGAATGCACGAGAGAGTTGATTTGTCTCTAATTTTTTGTCTAGAATATAATAAAAAACTGGAGGTAATTGTTGAGTCTTGTAAAGTTTGGAAGGATGTAGGTCTTGATATTAGTCGTAACTCATTATGGCTCGAGTAATGTATATGTCATTGTGGTAGGCCATGCAGAGGAGACGTANGATTATGAATGTCAACGGATTTTCGTAGTTCACGAATGCACAAGAGAGTTGATTTGTCTCTAATTTTTTGTCTAGAATATAATCAAAAACTGGAGGTAATTGTTGAGTCTTGTAAAGTTTGGAAGGATGTAGGTCTTGATATTAGTCGTAACTCATTATGGCGCGAGTAATGTATATGTCATTGTGGTAGGCCATGCAGAGGAGACGTACTTCATTAACAATTTCTACACTTAAATTTTTGTTGCAGTCGGTAAATTGCTTGTCGTTAGTAGTGGTCGAAGGAGTCTTGTGTTCTGTCTAGCTCATATGAGTATCGTTTCCAGGTGTTTTTTCATGTTAGTTCTTCGTCTAAAATTATTCCTAAATAACGTATGTCTGTCTACCAGTGTCAGTGTTACTTGTTAATCGATGGCGTCTCTTACTTAGGTCTCTGTGACAATCGAACAAAATGACTCGTCTTGTCGGTTGAGAATGCCAGTTCGCTAAAAACATATGCAGTCGCTCACAAAAGTATTTGACCACTCCCATAAACTCATTGATTTTTATTTTCTCTGTTAAATTATGAATAGAAATGAAACCAAGGAAGAACGCTCAAGCAACGTAACTATAGTGAGAAAATTGAGGTTATTGTAATGAGAGTAACTAAATATTAGAAACAAAACAAAACTCATGTTATTCATTTATTATTTTAAGCTTAGTTAGGATTTAAACATGAATAAAACTTTGATTAAAATAAAAATTGCTGAAACAGTTTTTGTAAACTTTATTTAAGGAAAATATTATGATCTGGTGGAAATATTATTTTGTTTTGATTAGACGATTTTCGTGTAATGTGTCGCATTAAATCTGACATAAAAGACTATTGTCTTAAAAACAGTTTGTTTGATTTATTTTTTCCTGAGGTACCAGTTGCAGTTTCTATAATGTTTTTTTAACTCTAAAAGTTTGGTTGCTTTTGGAATATTTCGATTTTTGTAATATTATCTTTCATGATTTCTTTGTAATCAGTAATATTGTAGTTGATGAGCTAATACCGTTCTTGAAAAAATGAGCTCAAGTCCAATGCGATGGGAAATTTTTTATTTATTTTAAACTTCTGATGACTTGAATATTTTGTATGAATACCATAATCTATAAAAAAATCGATTTCTTCAGTAGATCTGCTTTAGTGAATAAACCTATCACTTAAACTTCCTCGCCGACAGGTTTTACTGTGATTTTGTGGATCTGAAAACAAAGAGGAATATTTAATTAATTGCCTGTTGATTTGAAAGCATTGATATGATAGTAGATTATCATATTTTACGCAATAAAATATAAATAATTCAAGGCAAAGGTGCTAGATTAAAAAGAAATGACCACCTAAGTATCGTAATGTGATGAAGTTATTTTTTAATTAAATATTAATATAAATAATAGAATATAAATAATAAAAAATAGTTTTGTTTTTTAATTGGGGCTTTATGGCTCGCCAACGTCAAGGTCATTAGAACCCTAAGTTTGTTATAGAGAGTAATAGCGTATTTAAATCTGAAACGATTTTTCTGTATTGAAGTATTGTTGTATAAGTTTCTTGTATAAAGTTATTATATTTTAAAATGTTATTTTAAGAGTGTTTGTAATAAAGTCGAGTAGTATAAAGCCGATGTTCTTGATAGAAAAAAGTGACTGCATTATATTGTTGAGAATGTTTTTACAGTCATCGTTGAATTCATTATTTACAGTCATATTTTCTTTTTAATTTTATTTCAATAGAGTACAAATATAAAATAAACATTAAAACCCCTTTTCAAACGTTGATTTAAACAAATTCTTTCATTTAAAATGATTTGAACTAAAAAGTAAGTTATTATTTTCAGTAAATTTTAAAATCAAAAATGTATTACTGCAAATGTTCCTTTAATAGTCACTCCTAATAGGTACAACAACTTAGAAGGTGCATAAAAGTAATAAAATAAATTTAATATATGAAATATAAATATTAAAATCTTAAAACTTAAATTTTAGAGTAGTATTAGCACTTATGGTGCTTCAAGCATCAAGCGTTTAAGAAGTAATGGTTTTCTATATTTACGGGTTTATACACGTATACCAAATATAGCTTGATCGGAAGTGTGGTAAAATTCGATTACAAGATACTAAAAGTAAACGTGAAGTTAAATGAAAGCCCATAGTTAACCCTCAATATGACAATTGTTTTCACATTTTTCCACTTGAAAACATGAAGGATGAAGGAGCCAATGACGTACCTGCACATGTGGAGGAGTTGCTAGGGCGTAAATAACTGTATCAGCTATATCCTCAGGAAACAAATGAGGGGGACTCTTTCCATTCTTGTCCAAATTCTCTTCTTCGACAACGAGACCCGGACTTATTTCCTGGAAGGAATTAAGCGGATATTTCGCATTGATAAGATGCCATGTAATTCACGATTTCTGAAACTAGAGCACCTTCTTTCACGTTGCCTTTTCAAAAGCAGTTAAATTGTACTTGACAGAAAACATAATAAGTTTCTCCTCTCTTGTTTCTCTGCTAAGTAGTGAAGGAGACAAGAAGGTAAAAAAAAATCTCCTTATGGCGATGATGCTTGCAACTAGTATCCTACTAGCAACTGTCACGTGAACACCAATAAGAAGGCTGGTTTACTCTAGGCCAGAGGTATTCCAGTGGCGAATGATTGTACTAAATCTCGGATCAACCTAGTGAGCAATCTTGCCAAATAATCATTGGGAAGAAAATACTTATCCATTTTTCGGCAAGGCTTCTCACAAATTTGACTCAAACTTCCGTAGAATCATAGCTTTAAACAGCTTTACTTTGAACGGAAACAGAAATCTTTAAATAGCTTTTGACTGGATATGACAAAAGGTTCTCTAGTTTCCTAAGTTGTGAATCAACAGACTTCATATCAATGTGCAATATGTGGACTGGTTAACATTGGAAGCAAATATCTGCCCAGGGTTATTGAGCAAGGTTTGCCACGTCAATGGCCAAACCTTTGACAAGAAAACAGCGATTGGACGATTGTTCTTAAAGATGGCATTTCGTGTTCAAGTGACGACGGTCTTTTAACTGATAAATAAACACAGATAACTGATAAGGTAAGACGCGAATGTAACGAACTTCAAATGAACTAAATTAAATAGAATATGTTATAACGTGTCCAGAGGTGCATTGAATGGCGAGGTGGGGTTGGGGTACTGCTCGTCCATCTACATTCACCGGACTGTGCCTATCAAGTTACAAAACTACTATAAATTTTACTTAACTACTCGACTAAATATTTTTGTACCAACGTATTAAGTTACTGAATCAGTAGCAAAGAAAATTGCGTGCCTAGTGTGAACCATCCCTGGGAAATGTTTTCATTTTGCGCGTGAGAATGTATTTCTTGATATGCATGTAATTCTTGTCTTTTGTGTTTACTTTATGATTGTTATGTGAAATACACTAATATTTTGAAAATTCCAAAAACGATAAAAAATATTTTAATAAATATTTAAGGCATTCTGACGTATTGTTTTGGTGCCTCTAGTGTGATACATACGCTTCATTTTAAATATAACTACCAATGTGAATAGGAGTCTCTTGAAATTATAGACGAAATATCGCGTAATTGAACGTAACTTAAAATGAATTTATTTCAAGTAATAGTTAACAATGTACTTACTGTTATTCGAATTTTGTGGTTAGCTGCCACTAATTCTTTACGTAAACCTTTTGATAACATTCGAACAGTTTTGTTTGTGGCACCATACATCACTTGTCCAGGGTAGCACGTGTCTCTGTGACCTGCAATACTAAAACAACACATTATATGTAACAAGATTCTCTATTGAACTACCCTATCGCATGTAATAAAAAGTTTTCTTCAAGTTTTGGTTAGATTAAATAATGTCAATTTAGACGAAAATGTAATGGGTATTGCTAGAGTCGTCGAGACTGGGGAGGTTCAGTCAACCCAAGGCACCAAGAAATGGAGCCCTTGGGGGAGCCTCCAATGGTAAATAACAAATTTATTACTAAACAAATGAAAGTTGAAAACTTATCACTGAAAAATATAAAAAGTTTTTCATTGTGATTCAGAGGAACGGTCCGAAAAGGGCAAATTGTTGATAGTTAATTCTCAATAAATAATGTTTATTAAGTTATGTTGGTCATCGTAAAATTACAGTATTAAGACAGTTTGTTTAGTTTGTGCGTTTTACAATATGAAAAATGTGCACTCTTTAAATACTATTTAATTCATCTTCAACCACTCATTATCTTAGTCATTATGGAATCCGTCTGCGCAGAACCAGGATCATAATATTATTACCTCTCTAAAGCATGTCTATGAAACTGTTTGGGAAACTGTTTCTAGTGCTTAGTGGGAAATATCCGAATACATTACGAACAATCGACACGCTAGACTTGACAAACCTGACAAATTTACTGTACACAAAGAAGAAATTTGACATATGTGACCAGTATACTTTGGAAATAGGGAAATTACTTCGACATTACGAAAGACTGAAGAAATGAAATACTAGTGATGGCTATAGCGGACTAGAACAATAATGCTAAACAAGAATTATGTAAAATTTAAAAAAAACAACCTTGTAATGATTTGTATTGCAAACAAGATATTCCAACAGCCTACTGTCCGGAAAGGAAAATTAAAATAAAAAACTACTTAGATTTCTGCAATATTGTTTTTATGTGTATTATTTAAGTAAAGGTGTCGTTTGGGATGTACCTGCTGATATGAACGATGTGGCCATCATCAAATCCGTTGTCTCTCATTTGTAACACAGCTTCACTGGTACATATGCTCAGACCTAATACATTCACTTCTAGCAGTCGACGCCATTCCTCCGTGTTGGTCTCTTAAACAAAGTAATTTAAAATAATGATTAATGCATAGTTTTTTTACTATTCTAGATTCAAATTCGATTCCGATATCTTAAAGCAAGTTACTGTATTCTACCATTATACTACCCATACAATCAGTGGCGAATCTTGATCGTAATCAGCGGGGGGGATTAATTTTATAATTATTGTAAATATTATAGCAATTTTGTATTTTTATATAATACATCAATTCATCAAATACATAATTAACAATTCATTAGTAGTGAACAAATTTATTAATTGTTTAAAATAGCAAGTACATATTAAAGGATAGAGGTACATTTTATCAATTTCAAAATTATCTGTTGAAAATGTTGGTCCAATTGGAGNCCCAACGATACAACCGCCACTGCATACAACACAATTTGATAACACATTTGTGTGATTTCTGCTTTTTGAGTTTATATTTGTGTAAAAAAAAACATGTCCAACTGTTTATATTTCTTGTTATATTTGCTTACACCCGATGATGACTCAAGTCATGAGTCGAAACATTGTGTACTGGAAATAAAATATATCATAATCGTCCATAAAAAGGTCATAAGCCTTAGTTTATTTATTTATCATTCAAAGGGAATTTGCATTATTCATTAAACAGCTCATGTTATACTGTCCGAAAATTAAAAAGAAATAAAATAAAAAAGTTTCTTCGTGGAGCATCTTCTACATTTGTCATAAATTATGCGATGATTTAAGACAACTTTTTACAGCTAAATTATTTCTAAATATGTTGTGCTAAGAATAGAACGTAAATTGTACATGACAATGATGTGTAATATTGATCTTTCAAATAATTATATAGTTAATTCATAATTTTTGTCTTGCCAGGTTAATTGTTATTTCACAGAAATAACAATACGTATAGCACAGTAACTAGCGAGGTGTCAGAAATATTCTTTATTATAAATCATTACAATTTAAGTGAAGATTGTGTAGTGAAGGTTTGGAATTTTTTAAGCATATCTGTCCAGATATTTCATTTAAAACTTATGCGTTGAAAATGACTACTTTTGATCATTTATGGATTCTCAGCTCTTTGATGTTTTTCGAAACCAATTTTCTTGATTGTGAGTAATGGCTTTTAGTACAAAATGATTTAAGTCAAAGATGTTAAAATGTGACTTAACAATATTAAGCTTTGATGAGGTTTAAAAGATACTTGTTTGGATGTGCCGTTTATTTTCCTTTTCGTTTCAACGTAATATCTTAAAACCAACAAAACTACAGAGGTTAATGCCAAGCTCTAAAATGTACAAATTTTGTTCACGCGTCTATACGAAATGACCGTCCCCAGATAATCTGAGCATCTAAACAATAAAAAAAACCTGTTTCCAACTCTCGAAATACAATAGAACTAAGAGGGGAAAAATATTGTACATATTTCTTCCGTGTACCCTACGGCGACGAGCCGGGAATCGAACATGGGACTCCGGTTTTGATCACAGAGGTGTTAACCATTACACCATCCGTTCGCCTTCCATAACGATACACCATTTCCACCCGGACCTAAACCTCGGAAGATCTGAGAGACATCCCCATACAGAGGTTTTCGCCTGACCGAAAGTTGTCACAAAAATAAACATTGTCGGCAATCAGTTTTTAATCCTTTTACTCTTACAAATAAATTCCTTTTGCTAGAGAAGAATTTTTTTCATTGTTCTTAGAAGTATACTAAATCACGTATTGTTGCGTATCTACTGCTCTGAGGATGAAAATAAATTTTCCGAAACTTCGGCAAATACATACTAATCTTTTCATGTATGTTCATGAATATTCATAGAATTCTTTTCTGACGTTTCTTTCTTATCTGCCACCAAACATTGTTCACTTTCAGATTTATTAATTTTATATAGTAACAACCACCTGTCACTTTGGTCTGTCCAGTAAGTCCCGCGCAGTTGACCAAAATATTCACCCCATCCAAGTTATCTTGCACCCATTTAAAGGATTCGACGATATCTTCTTCTTTCCTGACATCACATTTCAGACAATGCAGTTCACCTGGTTCATAAGCTCTGTAGGCTTGGAGATGGCCGCGTTGTTTTGCTGATAACTTTGATAGTGTGATTGCATTCTGGTAAACGTATTCAAAGTTAGTCACAAGATAAGCATGACTGAATTGTTGACAAATTTGTTTAATTATATACTGATTTTTCTCGATAATATGCCACAGGTCGCACATCTTGAATGTTTGCTCGATATTTTTAAAATATCTCAGCACTCTACAGAAAACTGATAAGCTTACTTGTTTTACTTAAAAAAAACAGCACACATGATAAGTTTGAGAGAATGTGAAAAATGTTTACAATGTTCATAAATCNAAAACAGCACACATGATAAGTTTGAGAGAATGTGAAAAATGTTTACAATGTTCATAAATCTATGGAGATTGAAAACTAACGGTTTACAACAAAAATGGAAGGGATTAAATTGAAACAAATTGTTTTGGATTATTGCATTTTTTATGTGTCATTTTTTAAATAAATATAGTTCAGGTATATCTTTCAATATAATAATAGGGACCGTCCATAAATTACGTAACGGATCCTGAGGAGGGGGAGGGGCGACTTGTGATATCGTTACACCGCATTACGGCGTGATAGGAGGGAGTTACGTTAGTAATTTGTATGGGTTCTTTTTGAATTTTTAAGTTTGTCACTGTAACAAGGTAACCGAGACAAATAACGCCCACCTAACTTTAAATCCATTTTTACAAGCTTTTATTTAACTTACTTCTTTCGTATGTAGGTTGCCCTTCCGTTTCAAAATTGATAATTGATATTTCGGCTACTTCCAAGTTTCTTATCGAGCTAAAACTTGTGTGATTTACATAACAATAGATGATTTTCGTAGAATAATCTACCCCTAAGAAGGAAGTGGGGGTATGTTTGTATTTACGTTTCAATATTGGTAATTGTTCTTTCGGTCACTTCCAATATTCCAATCGACCTCGAATGTGTGGTACACGAGAATATGACAGTAGATGATTTTGGTACCATTGCACGAAATTCTTCACCTAACACGGGAGTAACTATGTATGAGCGCATATCCTACCGTAACACTATAATGCCTGGAGTAATTTTAACCAAATTTGATATACAGACGACTAACTATCAGATAACAAGCACTGTGGGGAAAAGACAACTGTAAGAATAATAGCAAATGGTAGGATAGTCGAGTTTGTGCTCATGTGACGAATAAGAAATACATTCTCATACTCAAAAGTATAAACGCAAAAAAAAAAAAAACTTTTTTATAAAGGTTTTATATGAATCGTTATATAAAAGGTAAAAAATAAAGTTCAGTCAAATTGAAAATCCAAAACTTTTATCAGAAAAGAAAAATTTTTCATAATTTTTTACATTTTAGTGCAATACTTTTTATATAAAAATTGGTAAATTTTTTGTTTATTTTATTTTCTGTGAATACTGTGTAAGTGAAATACCCAATTCAATAGAAAGATTGAACATAATTTTATGAATTGAAAAATACTAGTTCTAAGATGTACTATTTATAATTTTCATTTCCAGTTACAGTTGTTTTAAAACCTTGTCTTCAGCGTTAATAAATATAGTTTGTTTAATACTGCCAGTTCAATAAATGAGGTGGTGGACGCAAAANTTTTTAAAACCTTGTCTTCAGCGTTAATAAATATAGTTTGTTTAATACTGCCAGTTCAATAAATGAGGTGGTGGACGCAAAAATACATTCATAAGGAGTATAAATCTTATTAAAAATAAAAATTATAATACAAATTTGTTTATTAGGATACAAAATGAAAGTAACAAATTAAAATTAAACATAAGCAATAAATAACTTAACACACGTATGTATCTTAAAAGTTCTGTTCCAATACATTTTTAGCATGTTTTTAAGTTGAGCATTTAATGTATTTAACGTGTTCTAAATAACGGTAAATAATGCCCATCGAAAAATAAACAAAGAAATAGATAAACGACGTTCAAAATGAAACGTCAATTAAATTGACTGAATTTAAACAAAAACACGATTGAATTCCAATTTGTAAAATAACAAGATATTGTTTATTGCATTAGTTGTTAAATGGTATTTATACCATGGAATATTTGTTAGCACTCTATAAATTGATAATTAAGGAAGTGAACAGTAAAGTGTTTAGACAAAGAAAATTACAAATGTATGTTGATAAGAAAACACTGTGAATTAAACACACGAAAATGATACGCAAGACAATAAACAATAAAAATATGAAAGTTCCTGTAGCATAGGAAAACCAAAACGCAGGAGAATCAAATCTTAATAATATGACTACACTGGAACTTTGGATGAAATTAGGAACATGTCAAGATAATGAATCTGGTATGTTTGAAAGAATAAACATGAAACTGTCAAGTAACAAGAAATGTTAGAAATTAGAACATTGTAATTTCTCTAAAAATTATTGAGAAATGACTGAAGGTCAAGTTGCTTTTAACAAAAAACAATTTCTATGAGTCTCTCAATTCAATGTTTGGAGCACTTATACAGTATTGCACGATATTTCACTGAATCGAGTTATTTTCGATATTTCACTGAACTTTTATTGTGTGCGAGTAGAGCACGTTTACACGCACTAGTTATTGTGCCAGGAGGCCTGTGACGCACTATGAATCGGTCAGACTGAGACGAGGTATCACTCGCGTAAGCTAGAACAAGAGCGGACGAGGTGTCACTCGCAAAGTGTCTTCTTCCTTCTTCACTTAGACTGTCAACTAGACTTGTGTAACCTTTTTTTTTGATTGGTCGCTTATGAATTTATTTTTTTCATTTGTCTGGAGTTAATTAGTCTACTCATTGTAGTAATAACTCGTTTGTTTGTTCGAGAATATTGTTAATGGATGTCTTTAATTGTTATTCATTATTAATATTCTCGTTAATATGGCGGGGAGGTTGTATTTGTTTATAACATTTGCCTGATGCACTTGTTCATAATGTTCTTAAACATATGTAGCCTTGCTACAAACGTTATAAAATATAACATGGCAGTTTATTTTTTTAAAGGGCGATTATATCAAATAGGAATGGTGAGTCACTAGCAATATGGTGGTACGAGCGTATTAACTGTGTGCGCGTGAGCTGTGACGCAAGTCATATAAATAAAAGTATGTTTTCTGTGGTATTTGCGTTATTTAACTGTGTGGGTGTTAATCGCTCAGTGAGAGCACAGAGTAATAAGGAAGGAACTGTTAAGTCAATGTGTAAAAATTTTGACCCTACATTATTGGAAACGCAAAAAACCAAGACTTTTATTAACGTAGGTGGCGTGTGCAGGGGGAGAGAGGTAATTTTTTTTTTTGGGGGGGGTAAGAGATATCGTTACAGATGCGTTATGAAGGGGTAAGTAGTTTAAAAATAATAATTTGTGCGTTACGTAATTTATGTAGGGTCCTATAGTTCATTATCTTACTATATCTTACCTCTATGAATAAGTCGTTTTCATCGAGACCGACCACATTAACAGCAGCGTCCAGCAACTGGTAGGAGATCGCGGCTCCAATACCACTTCCGGCGCCTGTTACTACAGCGGTTCTTCCAATCCAACGCTCCATGATCATACGTAGATATCAAATCCATTTATTGACGCTATCTGCTTACATCATGTATCTTCATTGAATATTTAGGCCATATCTTCACGTGACTCTCCACATTATATTCACTATAGACAAATGTGAATCTATAGGAATTGCGACGTTTCATTCCAATGTTTCATCTTCACCTCCATTTCTTCCTAGGTGTTTCACATTACAGAATAAAATTTAAGTTTCAAAAGTTTAAAATTTTTTCTTGGTTGTTATAGTTTCCTAACAACTTGAATCGGACGACAATGTGAAATTATATAAACGTCCACTAAAATAATTCGTAGAGAATGATTTTGCTTTAACACAATTTAAGACTAATCTTATTTGAAGCGACACACTCATTTAATATTTATTTTTAAATTTATATGGTTTAAATCAGTGTTATTCGCTTTTTGATGTAACATAAGTTGCAAATCTGACTTAATTTTTTTTTCATAATTATAGTCTCGTTGCACACAGTCAACAACACGGTCTCTCGGCGACTACAACATGAAAACTAGATTATCACTTATTTATGTCCAAAAGAGTTCACTCAACTTAACGACCTAGTTTTTAGACATTTACTGATTATTTTACTTTGTTGATTTTATGAATGTTATGAACTAGGACCTTCAAACTTTTAGTTTGCGCAATACGCAAAAAGTTTTAGAAGACTTTCTTTAATTTTGAGATATTTGAGGATCACAATTTTGTGTTAAGTAAAAAGTGGGTGAGGGTCAACTTTTGGTGAAGTCCGTAATACGGAACATCACCATCAATACCATAGTTAGCAAGGAAGAATCTATCAGCCTAAGGCGCATGTACCCCTGAGTCGGACCCTGCCAAAATGTGCACAGTTTGAATCTTACATCGCACCTTTGGTTAAGGAGTCAATCCATATGCTTAAATTTATTGTATAAATGCAGAATTACTACGACTTTGTATGAAACACATGTTTCAGAGGTTTTTACAGTCACTATCGGTCACTATAGTTTTATTTATTTACATTTAGAATCTGTTGCCTACTCTGTTCCTTGGCTTAACTAGGCTAGTACTACGGTTTTATATTCTTCAGAATAAATTTGTTTCTTTTCTGTTTTATCGTTGTTTACGACATAGTTAAGTGTTGTCTTTTCTGTCCTTTCTTGTCCTCCTGGACCGCATGTCTTCAGGCTTTTTCCACTTTTCCGTCTGATACACATCATCGGTTCCATGTATTCAAGTAAGATGTCATATTCTCGTCGCCCCTTCAAAAAGCTAGGCCAGTCTCTTATGTTAAATGTTCCAGTTTTTATCATTCGCATTTTCCTCCTTTTTACTTATTTTACATTCACATAATTCATGCTCCACGATCTCATAATATCCATATACACATGTTGGCTCATCCTTTATCTTAATTTTATGCAAATTCTTGTTTAAATTTCTGTGTCCCGTAAGTAATTCCAACATGGCCATACTTTGTCTTTATTTACTTTTTTCAATGTATCTCACATCTTTGATGAACCAATGTAGATCTCGGCATTCCACCGCTACATCCCAACGTATTTACCAGCAATCTGTTTGTTAATTTTTGTATCCATTTCTGCTTTGTTTTATTGAACTCTCTCCACTTCGTATTTTATACCGGAATGCCAACTTCTGAATAGCAAGGTCTGCGGACATTATCCTCATAACGCCTTTGTGGAAACTGTACGATAGCGCCCGCTCCACTGCAAAATACAAAGCCGTTGTAAACTGTGTAATCTTCTTTGAAAGTGACAATTCTCTACAAATCGGTGACTCCATAAACTCGCGAAATAACCTATAGTTACTATAGATTCGTGGAAAGAAATAATTGCACAGTTGAGTCGAAAAAATTTAGAAATTCGTTATAACAAAAGAAAATATCTCCTTCTAACACTACCCCCTTCAAACGTTTACATTTTTCTCGAAGTACTCCGCAATTCATGCTCACTTAAATCTAGAACTTTCCTTCGATCAGTCAATTGCTTCACAAAATATAACATAAAATACATACGAATGATATATTAAACGTCATTTGTATGTTGCTCATATGTTATAAAGCTATTTGGGTTGCATAGCAGCCATCATCTGTAACGTACACTGAATGAATATATATACATACAGTGAACAAACCGACAAAATT
>NNCF01127197.1:0-31599 GCA_002313205.1 Laupala kohalensis
GTATGAAAAGTTCACCCTCTGCGACTAACAATTGTAATACTCGGATACATCAATCTGGATCCTATCTAGACGCTGTTCCTCCGATCTTGGTAAAATTCACGATGTGTCTAGTGAGTAAACTTTCACAAAAACTAATCCTTACTGGGACTCGTTATTCGTGTTCCTTAGCTGACCGAAACGAGATACATACATACATACATACTACATGTCATGTACAAGTATGTATCTCGTTTACATACATACATCCAAGTACAGCTCGGTCATCCAAATACTTTTTCGTACCGAACATAGTAATAGTTTGAGGGTTTCTTATATTAATGTCCCATTTTTTCGTAACAATGTAGTTTAATCTTATTTACTTATATAATCAACGGTATGTATTCGTAAATCATTTTCACCTATGAAAGAAATTTCATCGATAAATTTCGTTCTGGGTGAATTTTGCACAGCATATTTTAATTGTAGTTTTTGTTAAAGGGAAAATGTAGCGTGCTGTTGAAGCTTATCCACATGGGGCGACTAACAACTTGGCCCACGTGGAGGTGTTAGAAGGAGTTGTTCGTAACAGTAAGAGTTAGCGATACTAGGAGCAGTGGGAGGTGGATAGAAGATGGAAGGTTCGCTTGTCTATATAAATTGGGACATTAATGTGAAAAGCTACAATTTTTTTTCTTGTCCCGGAATGACTTGGTGCTGAGCAAGAATGCTTACCTCTTTACCAACTGAAGGGGTGGAAATTTACTAATATATTTACATTTAAAACATTACATTTATTACATTTTTAAAACACTACAATACATATATTACATTTACACAGTATTTACTAATCAATTCAACTTATAAAAGTATTAATTCAAATGCTTCCATGGACTTCCATGGACGTTGCACGTGTAAAGAGTGTGTCGTGACCCGCGGTGACCTTGTGGTTAAACTGTCTCTGTTTGTGGGTGTGTCTTAGAGAGGTTTAAAGAGCGTCGTGTTTGAGAGCAGGATCCGTGGACATGTTAGTAGCTCCTTACGGGCAGTTGAGATACAGGGTCTTGAAGGAGTTAGAGAGAGAGAGAGAGAGAGAGATACTTCGCCACCCGCCGCGCCACAATCGCTCCTTCCTGTACCCTGCACGCACACAGGGGTGTACATAAGAAATTTGCACGCGTCGAGAATTAAAAGTGTTTTTTTAATTGTAGTATTTGTAAATGGGAAATGAATCATGCTACTGAAGCTTATCTGTATGGAGCGGTAGGAGGTGAGAGGTGGGTGTTAGGGCTATTGTTCGTACGTGGGTCAGTTAGCTGGGTTTACCAACAGCTTGGCCCACGTAGAGGTGTTAGTAGGGGTAGTTAGTAATAGTAAGAGTTAGTGATACTAGTAAATAGAAGAAGGAGGGTTTGCTTTTCAGTAGACACAGCTATATAAAGTGAGCATTAATGTGAAAAGCTACAAAAAAATTTCTGGCTCCATCGGGAATTGAACNAAGCTACAAAAAAATTTCTGGCTCCATCGGGAATTGAACCTGGAATGAGTTGTTGATGAGCAAGAACGCTAAAACCTGAGTCACCGGAGGTGGAAAAGTTGGTTGATTTGTCACAATCCGAGTAGGCGGAGTACTCTACTATTGATTTCGAACGCTTTTGCTGCGGCCGAACACTATCGCCTCTCTCACTTTCACACTTCGGAGACGCCTTTCTGAACCTTCTTCCTGACGTAGGGTTATTAATTTAAAAAATGTCGCAATAACTACTTTTCACACCAACACCAAAGAACTGAATTTTCACTTTAAGCATTGGTTTGTTTTTCTCTGTCCGGTGCCGGTGAGGACTAGAAATATGACATCATGACGCCAATAAGAGATACCAACAACCGTCACAGCCGTCGGGTTTCACGACGACTCCGATGGGTTTTCCCATTGGCTCTCAGCCGACGAGCTGAAGTGTGGAAAATAGCAGGAAAACATCGGTTCATAATATGGGTCTCATTTTCTACTCTCTTAATTTCTTAGAGTGGAAATGGCACTTTAAGAACGAACGAAATGCCAATTCACTCTTATACGAGTGAAATGTTAAGTGGTTTCCCTCCGATCGATTGAGCTGTTTCACACCAAACCTTCGAGTGGAAAGTGCCACTCGTATTTTGGAGTACCAGACTCGCGCACCTCTCGTGTGAGTTCATCCGCACCCCGACCGTTTATTATAACGCACACCTCTGTGCTGTCCCTTTGGTAGCTCAAAGCTAGCATGCTCGCTTGCCACTCCGGATTCAATTCCCTGCGGGGCAAAAAGAATAACCTTCCAGTACTCCTAGTATCGCTAACTCTTACTAACTACTCCTACTAACACCTGCACGTGGACCAAGTTATTGGTAAACCTAGCTAACCGGTCCAGTTACTAAAGATAATCCAGGACGAGTCAGTGACATGTAGTTGCCACTCGCCCAACGACACTGGACACCCGTCTGTATGCGACGCCGCCGCACGGAAATCGCTCGGAAATCCTTTGATACGCGGCCCGAGACCGACCGTCTCCTTTCGATTTATTACCGAAATTATTTCGTTTATAAATGACTTCAGAGACATGATTTCACACAAAATTATTTATACAAGTATATAAATATTGTAAGTATATTGTAAATATATGGAACATATTTCATGTATGTTTACAAATTATGTAAAACTGTTTTTTCATAAAACTAAATACATTAACACAATTCTCATAATCGGACCAAGTATTCGGAAAATCGAGTCGATGCGTAAAATATTTGGTCTACTCGTATACTCTAAGTCATGCAACTTTACTCAGAGAAAAAGTAACTTCAGGAAAAAAAACGTAAACGAGAATGCACCGTGTTCATCAGTTTATTATAAAGTTAGTTTTTGTCCTCAATGTGGTCATATACCGTTTGCAATTGCTCTCTTGACAATAAATTATTAATTAATTTTTTTGTTGAATGTGTAACTCGACTGATGTTGGTACAATTGGGTAGATGTTGGTAATGTTTGTACACAGTGTAGCCGACGCATTTTGTGTGTGTGTGTGGGCTTCGTTGATATAGAGGACATTAGAGCCCTAAAATCTTTTGCAGGTAAGGAAAATGCAGTTACGCACTAGGGAGAGCCAACATGACTCTCCCCACGTGTGAGACTCACCGAATGACTCAACCATAGCCACTAAAAACCCTCCTGAATTACAACTCAAAAATCAACATATCTCAAAACATAACACAAAACATTACGAAAATAAAAAAAGAAAGAGGAAAATGAAAGATACCCTAGCGTCGGGATCTAAAAGAACAAGAGGTGACCAAGGAAGGTCAGGAAAGAGAAAGGAAGGAGCCTTACACAGGTAAGTAGAAGTAATGCCAGGCTCAGATCGGGGCCCCGTGTTCGCCAAACACGCACCTACCAGATGTAAGTCCTCTGGGGGGGGGGCGACGCTTTTATTGCGCCATCGTCCATAAGGGAAATGGTAAGTGTAGCTCGTGTTCTATTGGCAGTTCTCTCGTATTTCTTTAAACTTAAATCTATCACCAGCATCAGCAGTCAATTCAGTTCACTTGCTCTTGTGGTTCTATCTTCTGCATCGAGTGCATAGAACGAATATTACCTTGTGCCTTAGTTTATTGTGTTATTAATTTTTTTTTCAGCAAGTAGTCGGCTTTGTGACGACTATTGATATTTATTCGGATATTATTTAAATTTATAGAAGTTGGCAATTCGTTTTCGGCAGCCATATTGCATTATTTTCGGTAAAGTTACACGACTTTCAGTATAATTGATACAGTCTTTCTATTAATCGTATGAAATAATCTACATTTATGTGAATCTCCCAACCCTAAGAAGTTTTTTTCTTCTATAATTCACTCCTTGCTGTTGTTCGTTCTCTGAGGGGAGTTTGTTTAGAAGAAAAATGGAGTTTATTAGTTTCGGCGCTCGGGCAGGTGATCCATGGAGCAATAAGAAAGAACGATTCTAAGGAAAGAGAACTCCTCTCTCTCTACCCGGAGCGCCCCTGTACATCAAATGCTGCCAGGGGTGTACATTCTAGTCTCTCTAACTTCATTATTTCTGTCGTAATAATGATGCAATATTTCTTCCGCGTAGCTACTCGTGGATATGTGACAACACGTTCGATCAGGTGCAAAAAGGTGACGAACCCGGGATTCGTCCTTCAATCGCAGGGATGTTAGTTAACCACTACACAATCTATTCGACTTTCAAAATAGTACTCCACTCTACGCATAACCAATCTTAACATGTAGGAGGTACGCGTGACTCCGGTACTGAAGCGTTCACAGAGCATAGTATGTGCCGCCTGGTTCACTTATTTCCTGTATGGGGACATAACAAGCCCTGATGAGGAGGTCAAACTAACCTCGAAACGTATGTAGGTGATTCTGTAAGCAACATTGTATAATGAAAAAGAACTTGAAACAACTTTATTAAATGAAGATTAGAAAAAAGTAATTCTGTAAGTTAATTAATTGTTTGTCTATAATTAAGACATATAGAAGTTGAATGAACTTATATATAGTAATACTTTACTATTGTAAATATGTGTCAAGTCTTCTAGATGATCACGACGGAAGTACTTTTGGAGTGTCATCATTCACTTTTTGAAAAATATCAATTTAAGTGAACTCGAAATAGAAAAATACGGAGGTAAATGATGACAAAAATTAACTGAGCAGAAATAAGGATCGATTTCAAGCTCAAACAAGATTCTCCAATCTCTTTTTTCATCAATGGTGAGTTATCGCGGAAATTATATCGTTCAGACGCATATACACTCTTTAACACCACATATCTGTGACAATAGGGTCTCTTTGTCCCAACAAATATGGATTCATGGAAAAAGTTGATGTATTGGTGACAACATGTTCTACGAACAATTAAAAGCCAAATGAAGCAAATAAATAAATTATATATCGTTCTCTGTAAAAATACTTTTTTGCGATACAAAGCTCAGTTGCATCTACGTGGCAACTGTCGTAAAATAACCCGATTGATAGATTTTTTTAAAGTGTTAGCAATCGCCACCATTGAAGGTCGTAGCAAGAATCTTCTGGAAGATCTTGTGATATTTTTCGCAATCACAACCAGAATAGTTGCGTGGGTCATAAATTATGCGAAGTTTGTTTCCAATTGTCGCTTGATGCAGCAATCAAGATGAGGTAAATCTATTTCTGTTAGACCTCGTTTTCAAATGAGTCTAATACTCGCTAGGATACAGCGATGGAACAAAAAATTGCAGTTGTAGTGGTCATTCACCTCTGGCCACGAGAGTACATGAAAAGATGAAAAACTCAATTCAAAACTTCTTCAGTTTAATAGCTCGTATTTGTAGGATATGCCTCTGAAAATCTCCAGAAACATATCAGTAATTTGACGCTTAAACACTCACTTGCTCTCAATGTTGAATTTACCAGTAGATTGAATAGGCGAGCATCTAGACGGCGCAATACACAAATGTTTCCATGATTGTGTACGTGGAAATAGTTTAATGTAATTTTATACTTAAAATAAATAATTAAGATTATATATAAAACGGAAATTAAGTTTTTATTACAAATAAAACGGACGAGTGAGGCGTGTCACGTGGTGGAGCTGCCGAAGGTTTGTGACAATAACGTTGATCACGACGATAACGCTGAGCACAGAGGGTGTGTCAGATAAAACGTATATGTAAGACCGAATATTTCATTACGTGTTGACTCAAATTTAGTCACTGCATATTGACGAGAAATATGTCATTGGCGCAACGAATTGAAACGAGTAGTGGAGGTAGGGAAATTTATTTATTTTCCATGGACTTCCCTTCCAAGGCGAACATGAAGTTATTGGTTCATTCAGAAACGGATTTTTTTTTGGTTTGAAAGAGTAAAAGAAAAATTTTCATTTTATTATAATAATAATAAATTTATTGTCAAAAAACAGTTCAAACTGCGTATGACCACGTGGAGGACAATAAACTAATTTACTCTCCGGAAGCAAGCAAGGAACCATCCCATCAATTCCGATCAAGGGCCCTAAGGTAGAGGCGGATTCAAAAATTTCAGCAAAAATTCCTAGATAATATGAAAAGTTAGCTACGAGTTATTCATTGATTCCAAGAGTTAAACACAAAATTAAATAATTAGTTGTAGCTTGTGAAACATACAAATGAACACCTGGGGCAAAATATAAACGAAAGCTGTGAAACATTCTAATACGACTATTATGTTTGAAGAGGGAAAGTTTACTAAGTACAACTGGTTTTGAGAAATTGGGGGGGGGGGGGGGCTGTTGAAAATTATCAACCTAGAGCGCCTAAACCTCCAAGGCCCAATTCACAAAGTTCGTTGAATGCTTTAAACGAGATTTTATGTGCAGTATATCATGATTATATAAATGCGCGTTCCACCAACTTCGATTTACTGGATAATCGCGATTTACATTTATACGCTCGGGGACCCTTCTTGTCTTCAAGTTACCCATAATGCACTGCAAAACCACTACCAACCTAGAGCGGAAACATCGATTAACATAATCGACGATTAGTTTTACTTGGTGTAACGCATAAAATGTAATCGCAATTCCATTTACCTAATCACGTTTAAGTAAATCGCGATTATTCTACATTTGGTGAAATTGGGCCTAAGCCCTGCATGCCATTTTACGTAGGGTCACCCTGAACACTCGTTCCGATTTTTCCGGGATAGTCGCAAACACTGCACAGAATCTTGAGAATAATGTCCCGGATTTTGCGTCTCCAGCAGGGGAAGCTTTGTATTTGTTACCATATTTCAATCTTTATTTTTTTATTTTTCGATTATTCTTTATTATTTAAGTATTGAAGTAATATCAAAATGTAATATTTGGAATTTAAAATAAATAATGGTTGATGTTATGGTAACGTTATTTGAGAGCAAATACAACCTGACAGATATCGACTTGTCCCATTTTGTGCAGGTGTCCCGAAATTTGGAGAAAGAAAGGTGCTCATTCTCATGGCCTTGTTATTCTCATCTTGATAAATATTGGAATACCGAAGATTGATTATTGTAGAATATAATTTACATAACAGAATCGAAGATACCATGTTATAAAAGTATCTTCTCTGAAATTTATTAGTTACGTAGCTTTGCAGTTATCAATCCCACTGGAAATTAACATACGTATTATATTGCACGGAACCGAAAAATCATTTTTCACGTCTTTACATTAATTGTTGGCCGTTATGCTTGAAGAATAATTACGTTCAAAAAATTGTAAAAGATAAAGCACATACAAGGACATCGAAAACAATACTTTTGAAGGAAAATATTACATAATGTCTTACAAGAAAATATTTTTTCATGTGGACACAGGATATTCGTTATTTTAACTGATATAACTTAGATATTGTTAATACTGATGCCCCGCCCTACTTTTGGTACCCTCTGTCCAACTGACCTGGCAAACGCAGGGTCAATAGTTCCTCGGTAACTAGTATCCCTGGTTTCTTGGAATTCGTATCTAACAAAGCGCAGTTGCGTGACTGAAGAATCGAATTGACATAGAATGGTACAAAGAAAGGAGGATTTTGAAAATTTAGATGTAATTTTAACAACAATGGTGCCAATACGGATGATGTATAAAGCAAGTGATTCGTAGTGAGGGACGGATAATGAGACCAAGCAGCGATTTACAAGGAAGAATAGACGTTAATGATACACAGAGAAATATTAAAGAACAGAGAAGTTTTACAATAATAATAAATTTATTGTCAAAAGGAAGTTACAAACTACGTATGGCGACATGTTTGAGGACAATAAACTAATTTACTCTCCGGGAGCAAGCAAGGGACCATCTCATAAATTCCGATCAAGGCGGATTTAACATTTCAGCATACTCCAAATAATAAAAATAGTTCGGTAGGTGTTATAAAATTAACACGATACCATCAAAATTGCATTTAATAAAACACAAAAAAATTATTACTGAAATACGTATTATTATCAAACTATAGATTATTCGTAAAGTATTTTTTATGAATCGAAACTAATAAATAACACTACATTCGAGATTAGTTATATTCGAGGTAAAAGCGGAGAAATTTACCCGGGTAATTACTGTGTTTGGGTACCTGGAGAATAACAAATATTATTTTTAAATCTTGGAAACTCGGGAAATATGCGTTACTGTATTTTGCACTGCGTGTTTTACGTGATGACACAATTCTTCTTTTGCCTTCGTATCAGCAAATACTACTCGAATATTCAAAGACGAAAAGTTTTCGAAATTTCCAATTCACCCTCCTGAGGTCGTTCCCTCAACGCTAGTACCGTCACATGATTCGAGTACTCCCTGAAACTTTCCTACGTAGATGAAACGACATGCTCATTCGTCCATATCCGCCTTTGGACAGTCCTGAGTTTCTAATTGGTCGAGGCGCAGCGCAGAGTACCAATAAACACTCTACTGCCGCGCGGGAGATCTAAGAATCAAACCAAGGACCTTGAAGAGCCAATGACCCGTCGTGTTGTTTTGAGCTCTTTTCCGGTTGCTCTGTAGGACTCCGACGTTGAAAGTGTATAAAGATGCCTCTACGTCTTTTGTAATTTCACTTTTAAAATTTATAGCAAAAATAACAGTTAAAAACTGCGGATAATGTAACAGTGATATTTGTGTTTCACTTCCAATTAAACAAATTATATGAAATAATACGATTGAAGACTAAATAAAAGTTTTTATTTAAACTGACTCTTAATGTGTAAAAGCAATAAAAAAGAATAAAATAAGTTACACAATACTACGTCTTCATAAAAAATACGACTCTTAAAAATATTTTTTTATTCTGATAATATTAATGTTGCAATTACTTTCATTTATTTTTGTAAGCATGTTTTAAAAACCCCTGAACGTTTTGTTGAGTTTCTCATTTTTTGTTTTGTAGGTACCGTTTATTCATTTTCTTGTATATTATGGAGTATTAAAGAAAAATATATATTTCTATAAAATACAGAGATGTATTCATGCTACTCAGAATGTGGAGAAAGAATGAATTTCTATTCACTGGTTCATTCGACGCAGTTATGTGTCACGGTTCTATTACATGTATCGCGAAATCTGTACTGAGGGTTAATACTAGCCGTCGTAAGTTATCAATTCAATTCTTCAATTTAACATTTGATTCTTTGCGAGTTAGAGAACAAAACTACGTCCCCCATACGAGAAACTGCAGGCATACGGAATTTTTTTCAAATAGTGTCCCTCGGAACCAATTTATAAAGTCTCGAAACGTTATATGGGTAACTTAATCTGTACAAACAATACTTTAATTACATCGTCAACGTACTGGTGAAAATTGTGACGGATCGGGACTCAAACCCAGGACTTCCTGCTCTGGCTGTCCACTGCAGCACCCGCCTTGACTCCGGAATTCCGTACACAACATCCTTATGGCCTGCTTCGGTGAAGCTGGATCACATCCCCATACAGGGGATGAGTAAATACAGCCGGCTCCCATGCTGACAGCACTTTAACCCGGTTCCCACATACCCATGTGTCTGACGCCGTGTTTAACTCACAACTTCCGAAGACGTTGTGAACGGGCCTGAGAAGTCGAGGCGGATGATGTAGTGGACAGCACATCTGCGGCCACAGCAGCAGGTCCCGGGTTCGACTCCCTAGCGTCGCATTTTCACCTGGCCGATGACGACTTCTCCGCGAGTAGCTACTCGGAAGTTGAGAGTAAAAAATACTTTGATTATTGGCAAATGTATTCATATTATTTAACTTAAGGTTAATACTAATTCGCTCTGTAACACCAGTAATCAATACACGGTAGTTGTTTATCTCGTGCAATCAGTCTAATCTTGGTTTTAGAACACTAGAATTATAATTAAGCGATAAGTAAATGTTTGGAAAATAATTAATTTGTAATTGGATAGCGATTGTAAGTTTTACAGGAAATTGTGTAATGAACGTGTTACAAAGAGATACCAAATTATTATTATTACTATTATTATTTTCCTTACACATGGCAAATTGGGAAGTAAAACTTATATGATGTAGGGTAAAATAAGATGCTAACAGTAAACGAGATAAGTCTCTAAAATAATCAAGATCATTTCAGAATTTTCTACAGTTGTTGGTTCATAGGTTAACTTCATTGAAGGTCATCGGAGTCTAAAAAAACTGTTTATTATCAAAAACATTTTCGATCACCATGGCGTCATTCTAACGATTAATTAAATATCCAATTTAGTGATAAAAGTGATAATAATGATACGGATAAGTTCAAAGGATTCGTCACACAAATGCACTGTTAATTGTACAGTTCTCACTATTTCCTGTGATATTTTCCTTCACATATTATTAATATTTTGAACAGTCCATTTAATTCTGTATGATATATTTGACTATACTATATTTTAAACTAGACGTAAACAGTAACACCACAATATTATGTTAGTCTTCAAATCTTTACAAAACATTAAAACTTGAAAAAGTTTTTAAAAATGTCTTTCCCCGTTGCGATGGAGTCACGGCTATCCTTTGCGACGACGTCAGAGAATCTTCTCGGCGATATTATCCCTTTCAATGTGATCACGAGATCATTGCTCCCTCTGACCGAACGCATTAAGGTCGAGATGTTCGAGAATCGATCGATAAGTTGAGGACGTTTTCCACAAGAGACTGTTTGCGTCCAAACAAGTGCGTCACAAAACTTCTCCTTGGAGCCAGGGACTCTAGCTGTTGTCAAGCAGAACGAACGCGTAGAATAAGAGAAAGAGGTCAGGATGGAATGAAGGAGGAAGGAGCCTGCGAGGAGAAGACGACTCCTTCCATGAGGGTTGATTTCCCCTAATCTTGAAGATGGTTTCATCTTGGACTAAAAACAAACTGGTGAATAAAATTAATTATGTTGTGTTGAACGAAAATGGGAGACGGGACAGAGATTCGAACTGGGAACTCGATGAGACGCTACTAACTTGATGCACAACATACAAAAGAGGAATGTCAGTGGTAAGAATGAGTCCAGAGGCTAACGGGCTGACGGGATTTCAGCTCAGCGCCATCAACTACGTGTTCGAATGTCTCTCTGTCCCGTCTCAATATAACATAATTAATTTGTTACCTGGCGGTTTAAGAGACTTCTGTGTGTTGGTGAATAAAAATACGTGTATATTTTAACCACGAACTTTTTGATTCGTGATTGAAGAGATAAAAGACGTACGTGCACTCAGTGGTGTCTCTAAGAATAAAAATATATGGCAATCGGAAAGTACGATTTTTGACAAAAAATATCTTCTGGACACATGTTAATAACCATGGACAAACTTTTAATATGTAACCTTAGGATACTAAGTCGTAAAGTTAAGGTAGCAATAATGGTACAATACTCTCTACTGATGATTTCATAGGTCGCTCACATCTCACTTTTAAAGTTCCAGTAAAAAGGAACCTAACCAGTAATACAAACGCAAAAGTAGTTCTAGAACACAGTTTAAGGCGACTGAAAAACCAATTATTATTTTTTCCTGAGGGCTCCGAGACTCTTCTTTCTTTCTTTTTTTCAGAGATATTTTGTTCCCCAAAAGTGTTAAAGCGAGCCCCCACCCCAACAAATATATTTACGAGTCGGAACCCTTGGTCCCTTTACACATATTTCCAGCATCACATAATTTTTATTACCTTTGTGAGACTAATTTTTAACACATGTGCTTAACTGAAATATTATTTCTAAAAAATACCATTTTACTTATTTGACGATAAATAATAAATTTTCAACGTAATTTTGTTGCTTTGTAAATAAAGTGAAGATTTCATGGATATGCATAAGAAGATAATTTTGCTTAAATTAAATATATTTGCACTTTACAACAATTCTGAACAAACTGTACTAAATAAATAAAGTTGAAGTTGAATTTGTATTCCTTAAAAGTGAACTGTCCTCAAAACCTGCTCTGCAACTGTTCCATCTAAATACGTTTAACAATATTGCATTACAAATACAATCCAATAATACAACAAAAACTGACACGTGATTAATTGGAGAATTGCGCATTGCAGTGTAAATTAAGGATTTTGGTCTGAAAGGGGAATCGATTCGATTTTAAACGAAACAGAGCAAAATAAAAACAATTTGAAATCTCTTAAAATCCCTAATATTAAATTTTATCGAGATTAGATACAAAATAGAAGTTTAAATTGTATCATAAATGTATCCATACAAAAAAAACAGTATAATTGTATCTTGCACTATTGAACTATCTATTTGAATTTTTTATTTACGAAACATATTATTTATTGGAGAAAATAACATCCACGAGGAGACATTATTTCATACGACGTGAGTAACGGAAACGAACTACACACGAAAAATCAACTACGTACAATGAAATAAAAACTCGCAATGGAATTAATGTATCAAACATGAGTGTTTAAAACTGGTATTTTTTTGTGGGGGACTTTAGGAATCGTCGACATCGAGGTCATTAGAGCCCTAAAATTCTGTAGAGGTAAGGAAATTGCAGTTACGAACTAAGGAGAGCCAACATGACTCTCCCCGAGTGTGGGACTCGCCGAATGACTCCATCATACCCACTAAAAACCCTCTTGAATTACAATATCTCAAAACATTCGGGACAAAAAATGAAGGGGGGACAAAAATGAGGAAAATGAAAGATAGCCTAGCCCTAATAGCGTCGGGATTGAAAAGAACAAGAGGTGACCAGGAGAGGTCAGGAAAGAGAAAGGAAGGAGCCCGGCACAAGTAAGTGGAAGCAATGCCAGGCTCAGCTCGGGGTCCCGTACATACTAGATGTAAGTCCCCTTGGGGAGGGGGGGATTAAAACTGGTAAAGCAAAAAAGAACTTCGACATTATTAACGTCTACAATAATAATTTAATAGAAATATTTGTTTCGACCTTTTATGGTAGTAGTACCAGCGTAGATGGAATTAAATTACTAAAATATCTCGAATCGGCATAAATATACAGAGTAAAATGGAACTTACTGTGATTTCAACCTGGAAAACATACGTCACCGGCCATTTAAATGAAATAATTGCTATTATATTTGATGGTGTCATTGCGTCTAATAAAGAAAATACATTTTTTCAAAACAGACCAACTTTTATATCACGAAAGTGATGTAAGTTTAATTTGATTTATAACAAATTTTTCGTAGTATTTTTACATAACTTTTACCTGAATGTCATCGAACATTACAAAAAGATATTTCACTTGTGTGATGCATAAATGACGAAACCTTTGCGCTCGGCTCCCATGTTTTTGCATGTTCTTGTGCATTTGAAACTTGTCAAACGAGTTCCAGATTTTAGTGTATACTATACTGTTAACTGATACAGAGAAATTAAATTATACATTTTATCATTATAATTTATAATGTTGTGTTATAAAACAATTACAATAATAATAAAGAAACCAATCTTACTTCTCAGTGATTTTAATAATTTGGAGCGCTAATCCCACCTTATGTAGACAAATTTTCTTGAATATCACATTTCAGCAGTTGGTTACTGGCATCGCCAGGTGAATGTGTTGTATTAAAAAATGAGTTATTTTTATCTTGGTAACGAAACAACCGACACTAGCGACTCATCCAAAATTTATAGCTGTTTATTTTTATATTTTGCTTTGATGTTTTCTTAATACTATTTATTTTTCTATATAATTGCTTTATTTGTATGTCGTTAGTTTGTTTTGTTTTTCTTTCTTTTTGTTACCAAGATAATATTAACATATTTGTTTATACACTTCATTCACCTGTCATTGGCGGTAATCAAACGTAGTGATATTCAATACGTTATTTACATAAAATATCGAAATAAATATTTCTATTAAACATTATATTATCTTTTTGACTTTGAAAATGGATTTCTCTTCATTTTACCTGATTTTTTCGTTCTATGGAAGAGTGTTCTATAGATCCATAACTTCTGGAGACGAAATCGTCCTCCTCTTTGTGTTAGAGGTGATGGTGGAGACGAAGTCGAGTACGTCCAGGATCGATCGCAGTCATATCGGATGCTCCTCTTTTTCAGTCGTCATTTGTTTGCACGGCCACCACGATGCATTTTGGTACTTCCGTTCACCTGAAAGAGACGAAGTGGAATCCTGTAAGCTCCCAGAACTCATATGAAACTAAATCCACGGCGCCAACCAAGGAGACTCTTTATAGAAAGTGGTATTACGTGAGGAGTTTGTACGTACGAAAAAGCCACAAGTTTGAACCCACTCTTATTCATGTAAAAGTGGGAAGTCATAGACCAGGCTAACAAACATAAATGTGATGGAGAAAGCATGGACTTTTTCATCACTCGCTGGATTTATAGTGGTAGCCATGAACTATTCAAATGCTACACAGCCTTGCCACCACACCATGATTGGAAATTATTGCAATGCGCCAATCACGCAGGCAAGCTAATCATTACATAATTTTCATTATGTTTCTTGAACTTTCGAAGTAATACTTGTTCGAAGTTGTTGCCAACTTTCTTTAGCGCCTGGCTTTTCACATCGCTTGATGACATATTAGCGCACATATAACTCTTTCAACTCCATTATATCTACCTTAGACGCGGAGGTACCTCACAAATAATGCTGATCACCAAAACGCAGAGTGATTTCCGAGATGGCGTTTTCCCTGTGAGTTTGAGGTTTATTCCGGTGAAGCTGGCATCAAGTCGGGGATCCACATTGAATTTTCTCTATCTACGAAAGGTAGTATGATTGTCGATACCACTGAGCGTGTTTAATTTACATAATTTAACGTGTTTAAAAAGTAAAGCAAAGAACAATAAATTAGTTTATTGTCCTCAACGTGGTCATAGGCAGTTCGTAACTGCTCTCTTGACAATATATCATTATTTATTAGTTGCCAGTCTAACTGGCTCTATGTTGGTACAAAACTTGTCCACAGTGTAGCCAACGTTTTTACTTCGTCACCGTCCATAAGCATAATGGTAGCGACTCGCGTTTATGTTAGCAATACGCCTCGCGTTTATGTTAGCAATACTTTCGAATTTCGTTAAACTTAAATTTAGTGTGAACACCGACCATCAATTCCATTCACTTGCTCTTCTGGCGCTATTCTGTTCTTTCTGCATCGAGCATGTGGAACGAATATTACTTTTTGTCTTCGTTTGTTGTGTTCTTAACTCGTATTAATATATATTTGGATATTACTTAAATTTGTAGAAGTTGGCAATTCGTGTTAGGCAGCCATATTGCATTATTTTCGGTAGTTACATGACTTTGAATATAGTGAATACTGTTCTTGTACAGGAGGTATTAGAATTTTTCGCTCTTACTGACTCAGCAAAGTACATCGAATCAAAGACGTAGATGATAAGCATCTGAAGAGAGGAATTTTCCGTCTGCATAAGAATGAATTACGTCCAGTCCCGAAATCCCTTATTTCACCAGGCTTTCCCTCTCTTTTTCCATTTTCTGGTCGAGTAGCACAAACGCCAAGGTTATGATCCTCCAGAAAATACACTTTCTCTGGTCAATCAAGTTTTAGAATCCCTTTATTCCCAAGGGTTTCGCTCCACGTCTTCAAAAGAAGAGCTGCGTATATAAAATGTTCGCAATGCCAATCAACTTTTAGAGCCTCTTCATTTGAAACTGCTCGGTTTCTCGGCGGGGCGGGGGAGGAGTTAAAAAGTTGCCCTCAAATTGAGATGGGCATATATAATATTTTACCACTGAACGTATTTCATGAATAATTAGATGAAATGGTAATCTCAAATACTTATTGTGATATATAAATGAAAAAAGTGTTCAAAAATAGTGAAATCAGAATGCATTTTGTATTAGTTGCAATATTCGAATTTTTCATGGGTGAATTATGGAAGAATAAAATTTACAGGTAGTTTTGCGGTTTTAATTCATTAATACATGTTATTGTCATCGGAACTTTTAACTTTTTTGCGTAAATTAATCCGATTGTAGTTACGAGTTAAATAAATGCTATTAAAAATAATAGGCCTACTCCCAGTCTCAATTAATTGTATATTCTATGCAGTTTCTTTCATACGAGTTACTGTTGCAGCTATCCAATTCTCAGCTTCTTGGATATAAACAGTGCCATATTTTTCACGGTTGGAGACTTTTGGATCTTCATTTTTGTAACGCCAAGCTGTTCGCTTCATTGAAATTAGATCCCATACTAATATAATGAAATTGCACCTTCTAGATCGAGCTACAGATAACTCTAAGAATTGTCAATTTAAAAGAAATGCTTTGTATGTACTTTCATTTGGGGAAAGTTTATTATGCTTTGTTTTTTACATGCACCTATTGTAATTTCCGTTTTCTTTCGACATATTCTCAAAAACTGATAAAAAAATAATATGCTCATTTCACGACACAAAATCGTGAAACCCATGTAGCCGAAATTAACAAATAGCATTAGCGTAGGACATAATTATTCTCTATACAGTTAAGTAAGAATACACATTCTTACATTTGGGTTCGATGGTGTTTCTTAAATTCAATCCCTCACAAAACTGACGAAGAATGTGAAAGACGAACAAAATAAATTATATGAAAGCGAAAGAAAAGAGTTTTATTGTAAGGAAGGTTGAAACAACCGACTGTGTTGAAGCAGTAAACCGTTCACGAGTTTGTTTCGAAAACAATGGAAAGTCATAGTCACTGATAAATTAGAATGAAGGATAATATAAGACAACATAACAATAAACACATCTTAGGAGAATACCAAATAACGAAGGGACCTCGTGTTTTAGGTCATGGTCTTATGATATATTTTTCCTCGGCATAAAAGCAATAAAGGAGGTTTCATAGTTGTCCAAAATCGTTTCTGATCTTAGTGAATTGTGTCAAGGGTAATATATGAAAATTAAAGTTTCACCACGTATTTCAAAACCAAAATTAGTATATGTCGTTTTATCTCTGGAGACCTTGTAATACTTCGCTACATGTAATTATATTTTAAAGAGTATGGTTTTGAAATTCACTAAAATATTTTTGTAACAAAATTTTGTTCCCTCATAATGCAGGCTAAGGCCAGTATTACACGGTCATGTTTCTAAGTCATATCTATGATCAAAGATATGATCGATTTACATGATCGGGAAAAAAATTATCAAACAATGTATAGTCCCATTACACTACGTCATATAACGATATGCGGATTACGTACAATTTTTTGCTACTGTAGGTGCTTGTATCAGCTCTATAATAAAAAATTAAATAATTAATTGAAAACTTACGACCTATTATGGACTAATAATATTTATATTTTTTTCTGTGAAGAGCTCACTACGTTACGACTTGGATTTAAATCGTCGTCAGTTGATCAAGTAATAACAAATTTTAACAATAAACATAACAACAGGACAAATGAACATGACATAAACATAAATATCATAATATCATGACATAATCAATGGAGCGAAATCTTTAATTATCTATGATATTTCCTAACTAGACCGAATAGTAAGTTAGAGGAAGAAAGGTTTAAATATAACATGATGTTTAACAAGCACTGTTTTCAATTTTCATAACCTTGTAAACTAGTTGTCACCGAAGGACCGTGATAAATACATCGATACCTGAAAATGCTTTGAAGTTCAGGTATCTTAGAAACGCGTCCACATATATCTCAAATAAATTACCTATTTCCGTTTCGATGTCATTTAGTAAATTAGAGTGTCGACATTAATAGCCAACACCATAGTGTATGTGACTGGGCGAGCTTTGAAAACGGATTTTCAGTCAAGGGAACGACAAATTTTCCCATCTTTAACATTGGATCATCACTATAAAGAATTCTCCCATTTACTTTTCTAAGAATTTCATTATGTATGGAAAAAATTCATTTCAGATAAAACATTCGTGTAAAAAATCTGAAAAGAAAACAAGATAATTGTTCCTGAACAAATAACATCTTATTCGAAATAGCGGATAACGCCAACTCATTTCATACTTCAAAATCTCATTTTGATTTTTTTATTTGGTTTTTGGAGTTATTTTGATAGTTACGATTTATTAAAGAAATATTTTTCGAATAATTTAAAGATTTTTTTTTAATACAATTAGTTTGGCATTTTGTTGCAATCGTACGGGTAGTATTCAGAATAACTGCGTTTTGAGAATGAACAGATTGTTATGTAACCCTAAAATTTCAAGGCTTTCGTGGAGGGACTTGGGAATCACACTCGTTTCAGAGAGAACGATTGGTACAATGTACACCCTGTCCAGCTTCCACATCTTTTTTTAACTTCAGTACTCAAATCAGAATATTTACTCCCCTTATCATTGATTGCTGTCTGAATATTGTGTGTGTTAGGGATTGCTACATCAACTAGATAGGCCACACAATAGGTTCTCTGCCTCGTACCACAATATCAGATCTGTTATTAGCAATGTGCTTATCAGTTATAATGAACCTATTATTATTATTATTATTATTATTATTATTGTCATAATTCGCTCAAATGTCATTGGTTTTTCTCTAAGTAATGGATTATAAAATCAAGTTTTGATGAGAGGAAGGAATCTATTTCAGGTCCAAGAACTTGTTGGTAATGAGGGTTGAGGACAGGAGGACGCTGTGTTGCAGTCTACTTGTTATTGGTAATGATTTCTAGTTTTTTAATGGGATCAACTAGTAATTGGGTCCTAGGTTAGATAGAATGTTAGGTACTATGATAACTTCTTGAACATTCCAGATTTTTTTATTTCGAAGGCTAGTTGTTGATATTTCGTTATTTTGTCGTTTGTTGTTTTTGTTTTTTAGATTTATTTATTATTATTAATGCTGTTGTTGTTATTACGTAATCTAGAAACTTGGTTGCCATGAAATGTGAGAGTTCCTACTTAAAAAGATATTTTCAATTACACGACAGGTATGGCGGCGAGGTTTGGCAACGTCTGAAGGGTATAGAGTTGTGCTGTATATCAGAGTAAACATGAAAATTTCTTCCGTCATAATTTTCGCGCTAGGTTTGATACGAACTGACTTACTGAGGTATCTAGCCGTGCTTTCAGGTATTGGCTAAGACTGTACGATCCAAGATATGGTATTGAATTGAACTGCACGTATTTTGCCAAAGGTTTTTCGGAGGCTTTGGAAGCTTAGTAACTAGGAATAAATTCATGCCACTCCGACAAATACAATCGATCTGTCATGAAAATAATAATAATAATAATAATAATAATAATAATAATAGATGTAGAATCTATAATATTTAGTATAATAATGGAAATTCAAAGATTTTACCTTTGACATTAATAGAATCTGAGGGATTTCTTTGTGAAATTTCTGTTGATCTAAAGAAATGTCTAGATTTCATACCTCTCAAACCAGAAGAAAGGGAATTACTACAGATTGCTCTTTACGGTACAGCTAACATTTTAAGAAAATGAATTTAATCCTTGAGAAAGCTAGTAGCGACGTATGGTGGGAAATGAAATCTATCAGAACATATTGAGAGCTGTGAAGAGAATACTGCTAATAATAATAATAATTATTATTATTAATAANAAGTGTATAGAATTTGGACGATGAAACAAGTTCACATAGTCCCAATAGTGATCTCTGCATCTGAAGTAATTCCAAAAACTATACATTCCAGTTTAAAAACATTAAATTTACCCACGCACATTTATATATCTCTTCTGGAAGACATCATTATTGCAACATCCTATATATTTATAAAGTTTTTATCTCTAGAAAATTGAAAGAGAAATTGACACTTGGCCACTGTGCCCGTCCCATTTTATCAATCAGCGTTTGCTGAAAAAACAAAATTCAACTACAAAATAATAATAATAAACAAAGTATTATAAACTCAAATTTCCAACATTACATCATATACTTACATATGCCACGCGCTCGCTGAAGAAATATGGGTGGTAAAAGGGTTTCCTCACAGCTCGCGAATTGGTGCCAACACAAGTGACGCAAGAATCATCCTTGTAATTGGCGGCACCCTCCATAAATGGGGGGGGGGAAAGGTCATAAGTTAAGTGGCCCATTCGTAAGGAAGTAGTTCTCCAGTTACGCGTTAATTGTTCTCCTCGTTTCTGGAAAGAGCAGTATACTCTCCGACTAATATTCGCTCTGTGAAGGACTTGGGAAGGGATACGAACATCGACTACAGCGCGCACTGCAAGTTTAAATTGACGGACAACTTCCGTAACATGTTCAGAGGCAGATCCTGGATTTTATTTGGGGAGCGGGGCTTCGGTCTCCGAGGGGTCTAGAGGTATGGAAAATTTGGTAAAAAACTATATAATGTTTTAGACAATTTACGGGTGTGTAAAAAGATATTCTTACTACCCAATGCAAATAATAGAGCTACGTATTAAACACAATTTATGTTTTTACAAAATATCGGAAAAAAGATACTTTCGCACCCCCCTCCGTGATTCTGGCACTCTGTTTGGCATTACTTAATAAATAATAAACTTTACTGTCAAAACAGTTGCGAACTACGATAAAAACCTAAGTTACCCTCCGAAAATAAGCAAAAGACCATCCCATTCTGATTCCGACCAAGGGCTCAAGGGTTGTGGCGGATTTAATACTTATAAAAGAAATGATTTAATAAATACGTAATGTAATCATTTATTATTCTAAAATGAATCGTAGATATTATGTTCAAGAGAAATTCGAGATTAGTAATAACAAAAGTATTTCCTCTCGTATTTGATTTTCAGTTGAAATTCCCTTTTACCAGATACTTCCCAAGTGAGGACAATTTTCTTTTCATTTTCCGACCCACTCTTATTGAATTGCTTGACACTTTCAAAATGCGGAAACTCTCCATAACGGCGGCAGACAGAGGGTTTTTTGTTCGTGAATTCCCTCTATAACGAACATCAAGACGATAATAGATAACAACAAGGTGATAATCAATTGAAGACGTCATATTTGAAGGAGATAAAACCAGTTAATATCAATATAACAACCAACAACAAACCACAAATAAAAATATGTGCGAGTGACGGGGGAGTCTTTAATGTTGACGCGTATCACCAACGAAGACACGTGAAGCGCTCTAACTACAAAAGAGGTGTTTTCAAATATGTATTTGCTCTATGTGGGTGACATTAGAAAACAAAACCTTTGAACTGAGAATATGTTTTCGAAGAAAACTATGTCGTTCTTCCTCACACGACAATTTTTTATTTTTCATCCTATTTTGGGTCGTAAACATTGAAAATCTCGTCTTGAAATTTCATGATTTTCATTGCAGCCATTATTTTCGTTTACTCCATTCAATTTATTTATTTATAAATAAATTTATTGTCAAAAACGCAGTTACAAACTGCGTATGACCTCGTGCAGGACAATAAACTAATTTGCTCTCCGGAAGGAAACAACCATTCCATCAATTCCTAAGAAAGGCCCTTATCTTACAATCACACCCTACCTTACGTGTATGCATATACTTCTTACATATACTTATTTTACATTAAATTCCCAAAAGTAGACCACTATATATCATACGTTCTTATTCTATTCGATCATTAGTATCCTTTCCTGATGATTAGGTTAACCACATTTTAGTTTCATTCTTAACTATTCTTCATTTTGCTTGAAAAAATTCTATTATTTTGTCATTGTTCAATGGTTAATCTCATATGAAAACTGTCGCCGCTACAAATCTAGATCACTGTATTAACGTAAGACTAGCGCTCCAAGTTATTCAAATAACTGAGAAGTATAATTGTCTTCTTTATTTTTATTGTAATTATTTTATAACCCAACATTATGAATTGTAATGATGAAAAAACTTTTTTTATCTCTATAATTTAATGGTATCGTAGTACTAACGTAATACTACCCTAAATCAAAAAGTTTCGGAGCAAGCAATACATTTCAAAATACGAAGAAAATGGAAACTAGCCTTAAAGCAACATCCTCTTTCAAAGATTTTATCTTCGGTCATTTTCATTACATTCCATTACGTTCACGAATGGCGACCCGCATATGAACTATGAAACATTAAGTACTATGATTTTATGTCTTAAAATAATGCTATATTATGCTTGCAAAAATAGCTTATTTATTGTCACATCACTATCATGATGAAAGTTAAGATAATAATCATATATGTCAAGTCCCGTTATTCTTTCAATGCTCTTGATGAAAATTGAGAACAAACTATGGCGAAATTTTTTTTAAAAAAATCAAACTTTGTCTATTTGCTTAGATCTTTTCGTAGAGTGAAGCACTAAGGAAATGGTTGATTTGTGAAACACGATGACGTCAAAGGAAGATCTCTACTAGAACGCAAGTTTATCTCTTCCGAGAGGAATCCACGTAATCGCCCAGCTGCTTCTAGAGCCGCCCTCTGCCGCTGCCGTGTGGTCTGCGATGCATCAAGTGTCAGACGGCGAGATCCCTCTACTTTCAAAGACGCTGACGAAAACGTCAGTGTCGCAACGGACACGGGCCAACTATACAGACAAGGTCTGGGAGCAACGAAGAACAACGTCACGCGTACCGTAGCGAGGTTATAGTTTTTTCGTGTCCTCCATCTCGTTTTTTGACCTCCGAATTAGAATGGGATTTGGTAGATTTTTGCGCTTAGGTCATATATAAAGTACTCAATGTTTACTTGTCGACGTTTCGATGTAATTCATGTCATCATAATCTGATATCATTAGTCAGTAGGTAATCTTGCGTTTAGTAAAACAAACAAAGAACAGGTAAGTCTAGAGTCAGTGGAGTTGGGTATGAAGTGCCATGTAATGACTACGATAAGGTTTACATTGGTGAAACAGGACAATATTTTAAAAAAGGATTGACACAACATACAGCTGATGCAGAGAAAAATGCTCCTCTATGTGCTTTAGGTCAGCATGCAAAAAATTGAAATCATACATTTAACTTTGAAATGATGAAAATTCTTGATTTTGAGGGTGACACAGGAGAAAAATCAAAGAAATTATCATTTAGTGTTATTAAATATTTACGAATTATCAACAATACTTCCCGAATGATTTATAGCTAGCTTGATAATAATACGTACTTGTGAAATGACTTTTCTATGTTTTATTAAAAACAATATTTTTTGGTATTTGTTAATACTATAACACGTGTCGAACAATTTTTTTTATCATTAGGAGTATGTTGAAATGTCAAATCCGCCTCTGCCTTAGGGCTCTTGATCAGAATTGATGGGATGGTCCCTTGCTTGCTTCCGGAGAGTAAATTAGTTTATTGTCCTCGAGGTGGTCATACACAGTTTGTAACTGCTTTTTTGACAAAGTTTTTTTATCAATTTTGAAAGAAAATAAAGAAACGTGTAACAAGAAGTCAGACGTCGATGCACTTAGCAAAAGGTTTATACAACTTAATTGTAAATTATGCTTAAGGTAACATGTAAAATGTTGTTAATGTGTTTATGATTATAATACTGGGTTTTATTAAATTAATTTTCTTTTTCTCAAGACAGGAAGTACATTTTACAGACAGGAGTTTTGATTATTGTCTAATACAATTATGAGTTGGTTTAAGATAGAATTTTAAACAAAATATATAAATAGTTTAAAAATGTAATATATGTAATGTTCTATAATAAAATATTTATATTTATTCTTAGATTATAATTGTACTATAGAATGTATTTTGACAGGGTTGGCACAACTGTGATATTATATGAGTCACATGGAATGCAGTAGTATTCAGTAGTATTCATATTATTTCAGTGTATGTAATAGTATGTAGAATGAAGATGCTTTGGAAGGGTGTAAAGAGGTGAATGTTTGGTTGAATATGTGTGTAGAATGAGTGTATATGGAGCGAGGATTACAAGGTATGCAATTAAAAATTAATATGTAGTAGGGTACATGAGAATTGGTATATAGTAGTTATTCATGAATCATAATGTTATATATATATATATATATATATATATATATATATATATATATATATATATATAGTAAGGATGTATAATAATAGTTGTAAGTTGTATACGTAGTTTTAAAAATATCCTTTGTTTGTATATTATGATAGCCCTAATGATATATGAATTATATCGAAACGTCGGCAAGTAAACATTGAGTGGTTTATATATGACCTAAACGCAAAAATCTACCNCTCAGACTCCTGGACTTTAAAGCACTGATTACCAGTGGGTGGTCCATATGGACCCCAATGTTCCTAAACTTTTGTTATTAGTTTTTCGGAAGAAAATTACTTACTTTTGCAAGAAACTAAACCAATTTTCTTGAAAAAAATATTTTTAAAACGTATTTTGCATTTCCTAAAACACATATTTAATGCTTTCGTACGATTTTTCATGAAAAAATACTTTTCATCTCGCACATATGTCCAGTTGTTAACTTCATGTCTTCTTTCCTTGGACGTATCTCACATCTTCCTCTCTTCAGTTACCCTTGCTTCTTGTCTCTTTTCTTCTAATTTGAATGTAGGTGAAATTGTGTGAAGCGGTCTCGACGAGACAGTATTTACGGTTTATACCATCGCTCGTGCGAAAGTAAATTCACGTAATATACGAAAGCTCTGTGCTGGTAATAGCTGTTCGTTGAGCAAAAGCACAATGTGAATAGAAGTGAGAAAGTGGAGGGATGTTTTTGTCGAGATAAAAAAAAATTCAATTTGTTGCTGGGTTTTTTTTAAGAATTCAAGAAAAATTTCATTATTGTTTGATTTTCTTGCAAGTACATGTATTTATCTTTAATCCTGTATGATTTATTTATAAATAACAATCATAATTTATTTATTATAAATAAAACTTCGTGAACAGGTGAAAATATGCCGGAGACCAATTTCAACATCCGGGAGTCGTTGAATGGGTATCAAACACTAGAAAATAACTAATGGCCATCCATCTCTTTTGCTCACTCAATGGGCCACCGTAGCATCGAATCGTCTGATCGTCGGTGTCTTGCTGTAAATCCAACATCGTGCGCTCTGAAATTGACAATTGTAGGATGAGTATGACTGGATCTCATGCATTAAATTACCACCTTTACTTTCTTGGTAAAGGATAGTTTTGTTACCTGCGGTGGAATACCTTTATGTCCATTTTCTTCGGTGTCCATGTTTTTCCATGATATTTTCCTCGATTATTCTTACTATATCATTCCAGTTTTCAGTTGTATTTTACACATTTCTCTGCATCAAAAACATTTAGGATGAAACAATCGAATTGATTTTATGATCTGCGAAGGCCTGAGCTCCTAGGAGATGGACCAGACTCCTGACACAAAACATTACGTCCTACTAATTGTCCATACGACTGAACCATTAGCTCGAAATGCCAAATCATTTCATTTTCGAAAGCCCTCTTTTCATTTACTTCAGTGTTTTCCCACTCATTGTTTGATTCGTGGGAATTTCAACTCACTCATGATAAATCAATTGGTATTCGTTCATGTTGTGAAGGTAGTGTAAAGTAAAACTTGAACATTTCACCAGAAACGTCACTTTTCCTATTAATCATAAGACGGAAAAATAATAGAAGCCAAACTTCCATCCAGTAATACAGCGTATGCTTCCTTATGCGCCTAATAATGAAGATATAGGCGAGAAAAGTATGTTGGTGTGCATATGCATTCCGTTATCATAAACTCGCACTTCAAAAGTAATTCTGCGAAGATAGGAATCTTTCACTGGTGGACACAACCGGGCTCTGAGTCAACCAGGAAGAATGTATTATTGTCCCCCAAGCTGGAGATAGTAATTTCGAAAAACTGCAGTTCTAAAACATATCACGCAGAAAGAGTCAAAAGGTTTCCTTATGTTACTTTACCCGATACGAAAGTGTCGAAGAATGGTCTACAATAAGCTAACATCAAAGAAAATGTCGTGTAGAGTAACAACAAAACAGTTCAAACGAAAACAATATGCTATTCATAAATACAAAAATATTTAATACATTTAGTTCCCGGGGTTCATAAGGACCTCATCGGTATTCGGTGCTATATTTTTGAAAAAATAATACAATATTTCAAAATAAATCTAAAAAATGGTACTGACGTTACAAGAGGAATAAAAGGAACAAAGGCATGGCATATCAATAACGGTCCCTTATGCATGTCTCGAAAGATACTCTGGGTTCCTTACGGTAGACGAGGAGGGTTAAGGAACTCCTCATAGCAGGGGAAAGTAGGGTGGCGCTATCTATTATTATATTACTTCATAGGAATTACACGAGGCACGATCTACTTGATTATGCTATTGTCATGACCTCCTATAATTACCTGGCCGGAGACTAACGCTTTACAACGCCGGTCTCGAAGGCCGGCCAAAGAAAAGTATCTTAGCTAACACGTTCATACACTAAGTCGTCAATATCATATAAGCTAAAAAAATATAGCGTGACAACAATAAATAAATAATTACTTTAAGTTCATGTGACTTATCTGAAAATAATGCAATTGCCAACTGCCGAACACAAATTGCCAACTTCTATGTATTATCCAAATTCGTATTAATAGCAGGCACAAAAGCGACTATTAAAAAATACAAGTTAATAAATCGATAAACTTAGACACAAGGTAATATTCGTTTCACACACTCGATGCAGAAAGAACAGAATACCACCACAACAGCAAGTGAATTGTATTGGTTGGCGATAGATTTAAGTTTAAAGAAATCCGAAAGTACTGCCGACATAACACGAGATACACTTACGAGTATCTTAGATGCCCTTATGGAAGATGGCAAAGTAAAAGCGTCGGCTACACTGTGTGTACAAGCCCTGTTCACTAACATCAGGTCAGCAGTGGATCATTAATGCCAAGTGAGGTTACTACACTTTGTTCAACAGATTTTAAATTCCAGTTTTTAACCCTCCCTTTGTTTGACCTACATAGCTAGCTAGCACTACAATCTTTACATTTTATATTGTATACTACATTGCAAGTACTCTTATGATCTTCCTTATCTTTCCCTTTTAATGTCAATTTTCTGCTTTTACTAGCTGCGTGTCCCGGGATTTTCCTTAGGTTCAGCTTCTGTTATTCACGAAAAAATAAAATCTATCTGTATTGTAATATCAAAATAGTGTTAATTACTGCTTTTTTAAAACATGTACAGCATCCTTATTGTTTTTTATTCATAGTAATACATATATAATACAAAACTTGACTATATACACTACATCATATCGCGGGAACAACACCGGTCGAATTTTCGCTTCCGAAACATGGCTGCAGTATTTCATTGAAACGCTTGTGAAATCTAAACTATTCGTCAAAATTTTACGATTTAAAGACATTTTTTCTCTTTGTTCATCAATGCACAAAACAAATAATCCATTCAATTTGATGATTCATTTTTACCCTCTTAAATTGAAGTATTTTAATACTTTTTATTTTTAATAACGTTTCTGCGATAATTTAGGTTAATTTTTGTAGATGTAGAGGTACGTTTTCGTTGAACTTTTTGAGACAAACAGTATTGTTGTTCATAGTTGTCACCCATCTCTAACCGTTTAGGTACGGTAAGCAAATATAACTTTTTTCCCCACCGATACCGACATTTATTGTCAAAAAATATATCTATGTTTCTTTCGACACGTAGTTTAGAAACAAAAGTTAGTCTACGACCACCCTGGACATCAAAACTATCTCGTAGCCAAGTTTCGTCACAATTGGTCCAGTGGTTCAGTTGTGATCCAGGTACCAGACACACAGGCGCGCGCGTTACGCATTTATAGATTAGTATGGGTTTTTAAATGTTGAAATCAATTTCGTATTAGCAATTGCGAGGAAAATAAAGGTTTCGGACAGGTACACGGATCCCAGTCAACGCGTCCAATCCCATCCGTCCTGTACGACCACTAACACTCCCTGGCGGCGGCGGCGGCGAACCATCTTCATCTACCATCTCGTGTTCTACATCACACCAGCAGTTGAAGTTGTTCTTCAGCAGCAGCACCTCAGCGCTTCGAAAAGACTTTCTGAGGAGACAAAATTTATAGAATCGATCAGAATGTTTGATTCATTTCTTATTAGCTACCCATCCTAGCCCTTCTGCTGTTTTCCTTTGGGTAGTGGCGTATTTCACACGGACGGGAATGAAATTAATACTTTTGTTTTATTAATCTCGTATTTTTAATGCACATAATATCTACGATTTGTTTTGGAATTATAAATGGATACCTGTATGAATTTTTTTTTATATAAATATTATATCCTCCACCTCCCTTCAGTCCTTAATCGGAATTGATGGGATGGTCCGGAAGCAATGTTTCCGGAAAGAAACTTAGTTTATTATACCTCAGGTGATCATAAGCAGTTTGCACGTTTTTTTAACAATAAAGTTTATTTATATTTATTAGCTAGTTTATTTCATTGTCGTGAACACATACGTTAGATCCCGAAAGGGACTTCCCCGCCATATACTGCGGAACCGCGGACTTCTAAGCCTCAAAATGATCGACTTGCACCGAACATCGGACACCAAATAGAATCAAACTCATGAAACTTTAGCAACAATAGTGCGATGCGGCCGTCTAATACGAACTGACGACTTCTACGAATTTAAGAAAGTTCCGAATAAGTATTAATAGTAGGGACGAAAGCAGCGACTATATAAAAAAATACAATTTAATATCTCAAACTTTAATACAAGGTTATATCAGTCCACACGCTCAATGCAGAAACGGCAGAATAGCGCTACAAGAACAACTGAATTGAATTGGTGTCTGTTGGCGATAGATTTAAGTTTAAAGAAATCCGGTGTTACTGCCAATATAACGCGAGGTACACGTATCATTTCGCTTATGGACGATGGTGTTGGCTGCACTGTGTATAAGCCAATTAATAAATAAATAATTTACTGACTACTACTTTACTATAAACGAATAAACGTATTTTAGCCAAAGAGAATGCATACAATGTACATCATTACAAGGCTCGCAATGTTATAGTGTTCAGTGGGAAGTCATTATTTTCTACTCGCCATTTGTAATTGCTATCACGATTGAACTCTATCAACATAATTTCAATTTCTCTACAAAAAGTAATATCTTCCCACGGCGCAACCGATCGTTTAAATTTATTTTCCAACAAGATTTTCGCATTTCACTTGGCATAAGCTCTACGCTTCCGTTACTTTCCACACATTTGCATATCATCTTATATAATTCGCAAAAACGTATGGGTCGAAATTCCAAAATTTCCTCCCGCACATTACTCGTACCTTACCGCCAACGAGCGTTAACAAGTACAGATGTAATACTAATCATGATTTAACATTAAATTGCACGGGAAATTGAATAAATATTGTCAAAAACAGCAGTTGCAAACTGCATATGACCACGTGGGGGCTAATAAACTAAGTTACTCTCCGGAATCAAGCAAAGGACCATCCCATCAATTCCGATCAAAGGCGGAGGCGGATTTAATATTTATAAAAGAAATTATTAAATAAATGCGTACTGTTATTAATTTATTTTACCAAAATAAATCGTAGATGTTATGCGCAGTAGATTGTCGAGATTAATAAATCAAAAATATCAATGGCATTCCTACACACGGAAAATGCGCCGCTACCAGAAGGAGAACCGGAGAAAAACCCGGAGAAAAAAGATGGGGCTACAGAGATAATGTATTCAATCGTGCCAAGGTAGAGTGCTGTTAGAAATGAACTATTATAAATAAAAAGGATTAAAAACAATATGCATGAAAAGAGAATTTAATCGGTGTCTAGAGTCTGCCTAGTTTTGCAATTGCGTGATAAAGTACAGAAGAAATTAACATCTCTTACGCCATCCGAAATCATTTGGCAAACAATATTTGTTGAAAAAATGAAACTCTTCTATTAAAATCGGCAAATCCTTTCACGTTATGGAAAATATACATTAGAAAGCTTCTAGCCGCGGATTTGAAGAGATTCAGTTTATTTTCTTTTAAATTTCTGGAAAGGGAATTATACAAAACTATTTCTGATTCATATGGACATTTTCTGCAAAGAGTGGATGATACGCCAGGACTATCGAAATAAGTATTATTACGAGTGTTGTGTTCAAGGCAACCGACGACGTAAATCTCTTAGAAAAACACGTGGGAACACTTTCCCAAACAAACCACTTCCTGGTCTTCCTGTGGAATTCCACTTTTCAGATGTCGTCATACGTATTTCGTTTATTTACGTGCTCGGTCGCATTGGAACGTAGTGGAACAACACAAGGTGTGCCATTGCGCGTCGAGGTGGGAGGGGAAGTTGGATAGAAGACATTTTTGAGAGGTTAAAATTAAAGNTGTGTAACAGATTTATGTAACAGATTTGACTGTGTTGTAGGCGTAAAGCGATATCCCAATATGCCCGCGCGCCGAATAATGTCTTCAATATGACTGGCTTGCACTGCGCATGCTCGGGACGGGAACACCTGTCGTATTCCAAAATGGTATCGAAGTGATAATAAATCATACGTCACTTTCTTTCTACCTTTCCTCGTTATTCATTGGTTTTTCGTTGTTTCACGGTTGCGCTACACAATAAAGAAACATAAATATATTCTGCTCAAAAGATAATAACCTACGTGCAAATTCTCATGAAGATTTCGTTTGGATGTTGTAATTTTTTAAGGTATTTTAAATAATACTATTTATGTTAAGGAAACTAAATGAAATTGTCTCTCACTCACTGATATGTTTTATAACAAATCATACATGCTTCGGGGAACTTCCCCCATCATCAGTGTTCTTCAACAATAACAAAACCAATACAAAAGAAATGTAAAAAATACGATATACAATTTAAAAAGAATGAATAAATCGAAACATAGAAAGATAGAAATACTTTAAAATGCAATGTAATAAACTTACTCAACATGGGATCAATATAAATAATTCAATAAAATATAAATTGAGATATCTCCATTCAATCAGGCTATTTATTCACATGTTCGTATATATGCACATTCAAGTATTAGGAGAAATACAAATAGGACAAATTTCTTTTAATTTCGGCGGGGGTGGTGGTGCGGGAATTGATCCCTCTTATCCCCCACCCACGCCCTGGATATACCACTGATGTGTACAAAAACTTCCACCCGACTGCATACTCTTAATCCTGTGTATGTTTCTAACTATCTTATTGTAATCGTAGCTCTTTGAAACTTACTAAATTCGTCTCTTTCCAGTTTCCCCCAGAATATTTGAATAAAATATTTAACATTATTTAACGATTTTCTATTCCTTCTTTCACATGAAAGAGTTGTATTATCAAGCACTATGTTCTACTACTATTGGGGTATTCTAACCACTACCTCGTAATGAGTAAAAAAAATTAAAAAATTATAATACAATTTTAACAATAAATACGTTTGGTATTTGTATTGAGGAGCATTACAATCTTTCCATATCGCATAGTGATAAACTCCCTTTGCCCAAAAAATAAAACCCAGGAAACGTCATTGATTGCTACCAAATAGTACTCTCGTATAAAAATGTACCATATATTAAGTTTGGTGATTTAAGAGTGAGATTTTGAAATGTAAAAGAAATACGTTTTACCCGAAAAAAAATATCGTGTCCAAAATATGAAGGTATAATCATTAATAGTTTTTGCTCTGCGTTGATAAATGAGTCGGTCAGTAAGGACAACGCCGCTTATACATTGATGTTTTACTCGACTGACAATCGTTTTTT
>NNCF01127197.1:39079-71223 GCA_002313205.1 Laupala kohalensis
GTCCCACACACGGGGAAGAGTCATTACGGCTTTTCTCTATGGTGCGAAACTGCAATTTTCCCTACTTGCATGGGCTCTAATGACCTCGATGTTGACGAGCCCTAAAGGCCTTCCCCCCACCTCCAAAAAAAACTACCATACTTTAATAACATTGTTCTTAATTTTTCCCCCTTTTCGATCTTGAGGTAGTACCTCTATGTCATTGACTCATTTTTCTCATTTCTCTTGAGTAATCTGTCATACATTATTTTCTAAATTCACTCAGTAGAGTCTACAAGATTTATTTTCCATGAGAAGACCCGATGAAGATATCAAATTACACATAGAAACGTTGGCTGATTTTAAAATAAACGTATAATTTTAAAATCCGTCAATTTTCTTCCTTTTGTTTGTGAGGTTTAATTGAATTATCAGAAATAGTTGATTGTCTATTAAGAAAGACATATAATTTAATAGAACATTTACAAGATTTAAGAAAATAGATGTTATTGATGTAAATCCTTTGTTTGAATCTGTTTGTGTCCCATCTGTCCCATCGTATGATTACTTTAATTTTTTGACATTTACCTTAATCATTTGTGTCGTGTCTTGTTGCAGGTCCGGAACGCGACCGCCGCCTTCATCGTGAACCTGTCCGCCGCTGATTTGCTGTTGGGCTGCGTGAACCTGCCTCTGGCCGCTCAGATGTTTTGGGCGAGACGTTGGCCTCATGGAGATCTGCTCTGCAAACTGTTTCCTTTGCTGCGATACGCTCTCGTCGCTGTATCTTTGCTCTCCGTGTTGGCGATCGGAGTCAACCGATACATCCTCATCGCGCATCCGCAAGCATACAGGAGGTGAGAGTTCCAAACCTATTATGTATTAAGTAAGGAGAAAAACTTTAGAGAGTGATTCCTCACATCAAAAGGAACAAAAACGTTCATATCTCAGAACTAGAAGGTTCCAAACTTCACATCATTCAAAGTTCTTTGATGATAGTGATGGCAAAACAGGTTAGGGTACGACTATCTCGAAGCGACTATCACCGAGCAGAGAGAGGACTGAAGCAAAGAAACGAGCGGTACGGATCTATTTATGTTGAATTGACGATAGGAGTCGTCATCGACAAGTCTGCGCATGCGCGGTTGCTCAAAGCCTCTCAATCTGCGCTCAATATAACCTCACAAAATTTATTTGTTGAATTAATTTCCAGTCACATCGTCTGTTGTGCTCAAAATTGCTCAAAATCCATGTGTGCCCGTCCAGTGGCACAGGTGTTAGCGTTCTTGCTCATCACCAAGTCATCCCGGGTTCAACTCAGAATGTTTTAAAAACTTTTTTCATTAATGTCCTAATTCATATAACTGTGACTTCTGAAATGCGAAGCCTCGATAAACTCTCTGGCAAACTCGTCTGATATAAGCATTTCTGAAACAATTTCATTTCATCCTCTACTCTTTGCATCATAAAGTCTGCACCTCCTTTTTTGTTCTAGAGTCTTCTCTACCCAGTGGTCCCTGGCAGCGATGGTCGTCTGCACTTGGGCCCTTCCCATCGCCCTTCTCGCCCCCACGTGGGCCGAGCGCTGGGGAAGCTTCGGTCTGGACCGCCACGTGGGCTCGTGCTCGATCCTGCCCGATGAACACGGTCGTTCTCCTAAGCAGACCCTGTTCGTCGTGGCTTTCGCCGCCCCGTGCGCTGCCATCATCTTGTGCTACGCGCGCATCTTCTGTATCAGTCGCCAGGCTGCGCGAAGAGCGGGCACGTCGCGACCACCCAACGAGAAGGGGAAGAAGGAGAAGGAGCAACAACACAAGAATGGGCATGCGGCTTCCATAGGGTCCTTAGCCCTACCAGGTGAGTGTTTTTGTATAGCATAAGAAAAGAAACGGATGTCAACCGGAATCAAATTCAACTCTGGCATCCTGAGATTACCGGTATTCGGACAGCTCTCCTGCGCCGATCAATGAGCCACCATCTGCCGTTAGTAACTGTGATTCTCAAGCGTATGAAGCATATTGACGGAAAGTTATTGAAAGTAAAGCGATTTTAACTCTCTTGAGCGTATTCCAAATCTTTAATGAAACCACCATCTCTATGATAGAGGGACCAGCCGTGTAATGGGTTGGGATACTACATCTCGGAATTCTCCGAAATGATTATGAAAGTATGTTCATGTTCCCAGTCACTTGTTTATCTTACATTCATTTCTCCGGAAATTCCTCTCATTTGGATTTCTGGGAAACTAGAACATGCGTCTACTTCGACTTTACCATTCAGGGACAGAGAAGTACTTCATTATTTCGAGTTACGTATACGAACTACCCACTAAAAGCATCAACGAATGATCAAATAGCTCTAGCTTCACTTCTCAACTGAGAGAAAGTGCTAAGACCAGCTTGCGCGGAAAACGTTAGTTGAGTTTCTTGCCACCAGATGTCAGTCACTTTGTCCGGCGGTCTGAAAAGGCTATTTAATATTTGGAGGAAATATTTCGTCTCAAACGAGAAAAGAATTTATTTTCCAAACAGCTCTAGCTTCACTTCTCATCTGAGATACAAGAGAGAGCGCTTAGACCAGCTTGTCCGGAAAACTCCAGTTTAGTCTTTCGACACCAGATGTCAGCCACTTTGCCCGACGCGGTCCGAATAAGCCGTACAACATAATTCCCGCTGTCGCCCTTGCAGCTACTAGCCAGTGAACAAACTAGGGCTGGGTTGTTTAATGGGGTGGGATAAAAAAATGAACTTGTTCTTGTAGGAAAATATGTTTACTATTTACGGTGGGAACAGCACTCCAAGTAAGTCAAATCCCCGAGATGTATGATTGTTTTCTTTATTTTTATTCTAATTGTTACAAAACACAACAATGTGAAGAATAAAGAAGAAAAAACCATGATTCAATTTATATCTATCGGTTAATTATATAGTACAAACAATATTCAGGAACTCGCTTGACTCGTTTGAAATGCACAAGAGCATGTTCAAACATGGCGGCCGAGCGCAACAATTTCGTAATTAATGCATCTCACCTCAAAGGAAAAAGTGGAATATCCGGTGACCTAACGATAAAAGTGATGTGAATCGGAAAATTTACTTCAAATCACAGTAAAACTTCCATCACATTCGTGATTTAAAAGTTGGTCTTATTTTGTAAATAAGTGTTTTCTCTATAAGATGTAATGTATTTCACCACCAATTACAAAAGTAATTATCGCATTTAAATAGCCGGTAAGGTATGTTTTTCAAGTTGAAATCACAAGAAGTACTCGTTACTCTGTTTGTTTACGCTGATTTAAGATATTTTAATGATTTAATTCTACCTGCGCTAGTATTACCTTAAATAGACCATAAAGAGTACTTAAGTTAATTTAGAAGTAATTAACCCGTTGAGGCACCGAAGGTGAATAATACACATGCACTCTTATGGGACCTCGGAGGCTCCCTCCTTACAAATCATGTAAATAACATTCGAAACATTTTCAACAACTCCGTAAATATTTCAGATGAAGCAATTTAATCTATTGTAATAATAATTTTCACACACACAAGAAAAAAAAAGAACAAAAATTATTCACTTGGAATTACAACCAACGATTAAATATTTTGAATGTTCTTTACAAACACTACTGAAGGATTTCTTGCAAACGGAATTGGTCTTTCTCTCTTTGTAATTAGGATGCATCGTTGTGAAAACAGTATATGCATTGGGTGCTGCTACATCTATTCTATTGTAAAAGACTCATTGGTTGTTGTTGTTGTGGGCAAAAACTCTACAATATAATTCCCTGTTGTTTATAATTTTCAGTTTCGTGGGTATTTCTCGTTTGATCACGAAGATCCCAGAATTGTAAGGTATGGACATAAAATTTGTTCACTGTCGCATTATATCCACATTATAAAAAGGTTGCATTAGTTCTTTCGCTGTATTTCCTGCCAGATCTTTCGCCACTGGTTCTTCTTATTGAGCATGTACGTTCTGAAACACGGATCCTTCTATCATGAAAGCGCAGACATCTTCGGATGTCTTCAAATCGGAACGTGCATTGCTGCTGCGAAAAAACAGGTCAATTCTTTCAGACAAAAATAATTCTCTTATTGAACATCCCATTATTTCGAAAAACCCAACGCAAATTACATCAGGATATGCATCAAATTCTGTTTTCGCCAATTTGCACCATATATTTTCTTCTTTATCAGCAATATATTTACCCTCGCGATTGATGGAGCGAATGGTTTCCTCCATCGTCAATAAATAAAGAAGAGGCTCCTGAAGGTGAAGAGAGCACAATCCCTGACACGGACCCTGACCCTGGGCGTTGGCGAATTTCGGTATATGCAGCTAATATGTCTGTAAAGCAGAGGACTAAGAGGACTAAGAGGAATCCATTTTTGTCCTTTTGAAAATTCATTGCCACTGGATAGGGAATGGTTCATTCTCTCATTCGAAACATTTTTGGAGGGTACTTAAACCAAGTCGCGCTGAAAAGTGCGTCGTATTTTCTACTTCACTATTAACTTCACTCACGCCAGAAAAAGTTTTAGATCGTCGTTACTGAAATCACATTATAAAGAGATTTGTATTACTAATAGATATAATAAACACGGACTTCACCATTGTTCATCGAGGCGTAAATAGCGTTAACTAGAAGATAGTATAAGAACTTACTACAATTCAAAATAAATTTGTTTTTTCAAACAAATAATGAAACAATGAGAATATTGCTAAAATGTATGATACCGATCTCGTTTCTTTCCAGAACTAGAGGTGAAAATCCATTGCACATACTTTCTCATACTTAAGCTATAAAAAATTTCTCTATAGTTTGAGAAACTAACTTTATAAAGAAAAATATGTTTTATGCGATTTCACTGACCTATCAACTATGTCCAATAAAAAAGTACATTCAAAATTTATTAAAGAAATTATTAGTGCATGAGAGTTAATTAATATACTCGCAGAAGTGCTACAGAAAAATTTGTTATCAAATAAAAATTTATACAAATTGTTTACAGTTATAAGGATCATAAAAATCTAAAATACACCTAGAAACACACAATTGAAGGACGTCTTAAAAATAAACATTTCATTGAATATACATGTATCTTGTTATTTGAAAAAACACTTACTCAACATTCGTAATTAATACACCCATCATTCACATCTAGAACTCTCTTTATCGGTCTCTGAGCAAACTTTATTCTTATTTTATTTGTACGTTTAATTATTTTAAAAAATCTTGAATATTATTTAAAGACTTTTTGCGATATCTTATAAGTAGCGTATTTGCATGCATACTTTCATTTAGGCACATGATCATGCAATTTCTTATCTAGAGTGGACTTTCCGTTGTTCTATCAACTTTATTACTATTCTATCATTCATTTTAGTTTTCTAAATTTGTATTCACACTCTGCACGAGACATCTATTTCTATGTAGTTTTAAAGCCATTCTAAATATTGAATACATTAAGGTAGTACGTACAGTGATGGAAATTTTTTTCATACATCTACACCAATGTTTCAACCGAAATACCCCGTAAGCGGATATAATAAATTCGAATTACACTTTCTGTACAGATTTTTTAAAGAAAAAGTTCGGAATCGTTTTAGAAATGTTCTAAAATATAATTTATATTTATATGAAGTACCCAAAGTTTAAAAAAGTCAGAACAGTGCATCAACAACAAGCAGATATCCAGCTAAATAGGAAAGACGAATGAAATAGACTCATCCGTTGATTCTGAATCGGTGCGCACAGACGGATGGGAGTCACGGTAGAGAAACACACTTTCGATATGAGGAACAAATAAAATGGATAAACTCGTCAAACTCTCTCGTTTAGTCTCGTTCATATTAATTGCTTCTTAAGTTTTAAGTTCTTTAAGTAAGAGATTGAAGGATAGTATTTAATTTTTAACGTATTTTACATGGTAATTTGTAACTGTAAATTTTTTCGATTTCAATTATTTTATTTTACGAAAGATAATACATTCAAACTTTCATATAATTACGTTATGTCTTGTTACCTATCAACTACAGCACTCTTCTCTGCAAGTTCGTCATTTCAAGACGTCATATGTTGTAATTTGTCTCTGCGTCATTGATCCACCGATTTTGTTCCCTCTCTGTTCTATTCTTTATCTCTCATCATTTCCTTTCTTAATTATGTTTCGAATTTCTACTAGTTTTGTAGCATAATCTCTAAATATGTGACTCATAGTTTTATTCTTCAAATATTTACTCCTTGTTGTCACTACCAGTTTGCCTTCTCTCTGAAGGTTGTCCATAAACTGCGCTCTCTCTTCTCCGTAAAACTGTCTCTCTCCCATAGCAAATGTTCCGTTGTCTCTTCTCCTACGCCGCACAAGCAAGTTGCACACATCTTTTCTGCAGATATTTATTAAAATTTCCATGTTCTGTTAAAAACTCTAATGTTGGTCTAATGAAATGAAACCATTTTTTGTTCTTTTCTCTGAAATTAACCTCTGGTATTTAATTATATATTAGTTGCCCTTTGGATGGCTTCTACCAACGGGTTTACCTAACAATTAGCAGCTGTTTTGCTAGCGGGATGGCAATGGCTAAGCTTACACCCTGAAAATAAGCGTAGTTTCAGCCCTGGTTGGGATCCACTGATTTTCACCTTTCGTGTTCTCCACAGTTCATTTATGTCCGTGCCTATATATCATCTATCGCCTATCCGTGTTGCATAGCACGTCATGGTGGTTTGAAACCACAGCGCTATATTATTTCCTAGTCGTTACATCCGTATGCATCGGAAGATAGTGGTTAACCCATTTCAGATATTTCCGCAATGATAAGCATAGATGTAGGTTAGTTTTACCTAATCCTGTGTCATATAGAATATTCTTATTTTATTCAAGAAATGTCGGTTTATTGAAAAAGTAATAATATTTTATAGAATTGCTTTTAAAAATTTGAACACTTTCATTTCAAAATGTAACCAGAGATAATAGTATTTTACTATGCAACAGATATTGACCATGATGGAACACTAATTTAATGAAGTTCTATTGCATTAACCCCCCAGGGGACTTACATCTAGTAAGTACGTGTTTGGCGAACACGGGGTCCCGAGCTGAGTCTGGCATTACTTCCACTTACTTGTTCCAGTCTCCTTCCTTTCTGTTTTCTGACCTCCCTTGGTCACCTCTTGTTCTTTTCGATCCCGACGCTATTAAGGCTAAGGTATCTTTCATTTTCCTCATCCCACTTTAATTTTTTGTCCAACCCTCATTTTTTGTCCCCTCTCATTTTTTGTCCCCCCCCCCATTTGATGTTTTGATGTATGTTGTGAGATATGTTTTGGTGTGTTGTAAATCAGGAGGGTTTTTAGTGGGTAGGGTTGAATCATTCGGAGAGTCAAGTTGGTAACTGCGTAACTGCATTATCCCTACCTGTACAAGTTTTTCGGGCTCCAATGACCTTTGATGTCGACAAGAGCCGTAAAGCCACAAAAAAAATATATTGCATTAATAATTATTACTAATATTTTACTGTGATAATGTCAATTATTTAATCGAAATGAATTCTGCTAGTCTCAATTACGATCAATTCGCTGTTATGTGTAAAAAACGAAGTTCCAGACCTCTTCATGATTTGTAGACGTTAATGAACTACCTATACGGTAGAATGTAAGTGCGAATGTTTTTCTGATATAACCTTCTGATTATTTCTGGAAGAAAGGTAAAGTGTTCAGAGAAAATACCTTTCTTACAAATGTTCCTTTGATGTATCTTTTTAGTATTTAAAAGAATTTCTCGCACGTGAGTAAACCACACGATAAGCTACCTCCATTTACTGTCTGCATCAATACAAGGAGACAAACACACACAGAAAACCAAAACAATGATATAAACTTACGCACTTCATTCAGTCGTTTTTTAGGTGACACAGTGTTACTGACGTGAACGTGCTTGAGAGAATAAGATAGAAAATGTCTTTTGGGAAAGTTAGGAAGGATGTTCTGTAATAGAAAAATAATGCCAGTGAATGATGCTGACGTTATTTGCAATCCAAAATCACTATAGTCTTTATAGAATAACATATTTTATTTTCATCCCGGCGATGCTCCTTCACACAGATATCACAAAAAAATCTAATAAAAGTAGGTGGTGAAATCTTTTTGCTCAATGCAATTATTGTTAACAATTTTTGTACTTAATTCTCATCCATAACACAGTTTCATCACTTTTGAAAATTTCAAACAAATATCATTTGATTCCATTAACTCCTCCTTTCTTTATTTTCTTTTTCTCTCGGGGATTAGCATTTACTGTTTTCTCTAAGAACGCTACAAGATAAATACGGGTCCTGATTACCATCCTGGCCCGCGTTTTTCTCCGGTTTTCCTTCGGGTACAGGCAGATTATGCAGTCTGCGTAGGTTCTTGCATAGAAATAATAAATCTCAAAATTGAGTATTTTAATAGTTTCAATATATAAACAATAGTTTATTATATTACTTAATTTTGGACCTACGACATTTTTCAGTACATTTTATCTTCAGTTCCATGATTCTTTCCATTTTTGTGTGAACAATTTTAATAAAAGTTAAATCCGTCTTGTACTTTATCACGCCATTTCTTTCAAAATAATTATAACAATTTCAAAACAATTGTCTTGCATGCTCGTGTTGTGCCTTATGATTCGAAATAGTTAAGTTTTATATGTACTCAACCTTGGCACATTGGTTGAGTACATTAATTCTGTAGCCTCATCCTCGGCCCTTTCTCCGGTTTTTCTTCGGGTAGAGGCGGATTTTTTATACAGGTCCTCTAGACTCTTGTCTATCGAAACAATGAATCTTGAATTTAGTATCATTTTTATACTTACGATTTATAAACACTATTTTCCGAATAATCTATAGTTCGATAATAATTCGTACTCGTGAAATAAATGTTTGTGTTTAATTACAAACATATTGACATTCTATTAGTATTATAAAACGTAGCTAACATTTTATCTTATCTAGGAATTTTTGCTGAAATTTTTCAATCCGCCTCTACCTTAGGGCCCTTGATCAGAATTGATGGGATGGTCCCTAGCTTGCTTCCAGACAGTACCACGTGATCATACGCAGTTTGTACTGCTTTTTTTACAATAAATTTAATTATGATCTCTAAACGAGGTCCCATCCTAGCATTTGCCTAGAGAGTAACTGCTTGCATCATTTCAGTTGGAGTTGGCAGTGGAGGCGGGGGGACCCGTGGCATGTCCTCCAAGGACCGTCGTCTCCTCCAGATGATTCTGGTGATCTTCTGCTCCTTCCTCATCTGCTATTTGCCCATCACCGTCGCCAAGACGTTTCTACGTTCCCAAGATCTGCACGTGCTCAATATCACCGCTTACGTCTTGGTGTATTTGGCGACGTGCGTCAATCCGTTCATCTACGTGGGCATGTCCTTGGAGTACAGACAGGTGAGAGGTTATATATCCTATAAACCATTAAAAGCGATCCACTACTGCGAAGATACGTACTTCAGCAGACGGACAATTAAAACTTTTAAACGTTTTGAGATTTGTATAAGTGGATGGATTTTACCTTTTACCAAATATTATAGCAGACATACAAGTCCTAACTATTATTATTATTTTCTCTCAGGTTTCTACCTGGTATATTTATCAGCTGCGAGAATGATCTTCCAAGCAGCTATCCCTATCTATAATTATTGTGCAACAGTTCTGACGGTTGCATGTAAGAATTATGGGTTTCTAGATGACAATTACGAATGTTTTTCCAACTGATATTCTTTATTATTATTATTATTATTATTACTTATTTATTTATACTCACAAAACTAACATTCAAGCAATATCTATGTTAATTATTTTCCTTGGTTGTAACCTGAACATACTCGTAGTATTTGGGTTACCATAAATGTGAACATATTACCCGTCAAGATGCCATTAATTTACAAAACGTCAATATACGACATGCATATGAATTCAATGTGGCTAGTGACTATTACTTTTCGGTATATTTTCTCTAAAAAAACATTTTTAGCCGAATATCTTTACAGATATTGGCGATAACCTAGAAAACTCAGTTTTTATTAGCTTTAAACTGGAGAGTTAGCAATGGTACAAGATTCTCCCATTTAATATCTCAATAAATTTCCAGAAACGAATTTCGGAGATTTATGACACGAATTAGAAAAACGTAAATATTATTGCTCGCTAAAACCCGGATACCCCTCGAAGAGCAATTTTGGTTGAAGAAGACGAGTAGTGAAATACGAGAAAGTTCTTAGAAAACCATGAGAGATTTAATGAAATAACATTCTCTGTGTAACACTCAAAACATTCTTCATGACACATGGTGAGACAGTGTTCAACGTCCTCCCAAAGTACACACGCACTCAGAGCACGGCTTTGGCGCAGTGCTCACTCATGAAAGCCCGTTTCATATTAAATGTTATAATTTCCAGTTTTACAATTAACTAGCAAACTCACCCCGGCTTCGCTCGTGTGCTTTTGTTATGTTTCACTTTAACTCTTCTTTATACTTTAGAATAGTCGAAAATGGAAAACTCATGTTTGCTTCACATGAGGCACGTCTCGCCTTATAGCGCGACAGTCGAATGCATAATGCATTGCCTGCTCCGCCCGAGTAAGACATAACCTATAACCACCTCGCCTACCTACCATACATACATCAATACGAAACCTCTTCTTTCACGTCACATTTCTTTTACACATCTCTCACCGTGCCTATTATCGTCACGTGTTCTTGATATTTAACTAACATCTCTTTCTCCAGTTGTGAGTAAAAACTTCCGTCTTTTACTGACTTCATCCTTCTACTCTTCTACTAGTATATATCTTCCAATCATCATATATTATTGGGATACTGTTAAAATTTTAGATGCTAAATTGCGTTATTAAAAAAAAGTTATGTCAGAAATATTGCATATTAGATCTAATCATGTTGAATATGCAAAATGATACCAATAATTTACCCCATATTTATAATTCACCGTTTTCTAAATTTATCTCTTTACTCTGTGTGTTTTACAATGCAACTTTCGGCATCTGCATGTTTTTATTATTCCTTGACCATGTAGGATACTCATTCTCGTCGCCTTGCAGTGGCAGTAACCAGTCATGTTTTAGTTACAATCAGTCTTGTCCCTGATGAAGTCACATACATGTGTTACAGTTTTTAGAGTTTTAAATCTTTTGCAAGTGTCGTTGATATGCACATGTAAGGAGACTGAAGAATAAATTATCTTACAATGTAAATAGAGGTCGTCTGTACTAACATCACTGTTAGTGGCAGACGAATATTCAACTAATTCAATATATATCTCCTAAGGGCTTTAACGTGTATCAATTCATATACACCGATGGATGGGTCAAGCATGAAACCGAAGTAAAATTCAAGCCATTGAACAGCAATGGCGGATCCATTGGGGGGGGGGGGAAGGAGCGAAGGCGAGAGGGAACACTTACCCCACCCCCTCAGGAATATAGCAATAGAAATAATAAAAGAGTTTTTTACTTCAAAAAAATTTCAGCATGCCCATTGAATTTAACAATTATAAATTCTATGTATAATGACGACTTATTCGCCAAAAATATGACGTACTTTGTTTTTACAGATAGGGCTGCAATATTTCACTGTATCTTACTCTGCTCGCTCATTTGGTAAACAATTGTGTGTTTTATATTCGGGTATTCAACATTGTATTTCAGTATTACCATTTTTGTCCTCGTCTTGAGTACCACTGAGTTTTTATAATTTCCTACGAGTTAAAGTTTTGGATGAATCATTTTTTGATTTCTTGTGAATTACCGTTGAAATTATACTGAGTAAATACGAAGTAGTGAATAGACTCGTTAGTAGGAGTGTCCAAATATAATGAAAAACCTAATTATTTCAAAAACGTGTTTTGTTTCCAGTTTTCTTAAGAAAGCTGCAATGCGCCATTTATGTATATGAATGTTTTAAATAGTATAGGAATTTTTCAAGAAGTTAATTTAAAAAATTACAGTGGGGCGCACCTACATTTCCTGATATTTCTCTTTATCGACCCCTAGACCGTAATCAAGGGAGGGGGCTCCTTTTTATAAATATTATAGCGATTTTGCATTTTGATATAATACATCAATTCATTATTCAGTGACAAAATGGCAAATACATGTTAAAGAATAGAGATGCATTTTATCAATTTCAACACTATCTGGTGAAAGTTCAGGCCCCCTTAGCCCCCTCCCCCATAGATCCACCACTGTGAGTCCCTCCCATTATCAAATCCTGGATCCACCCCTGTTGACCAGGTCACGTTTTTGTCGTAGGCCTACACCGAGCTCCTGTGCTGCGAACGCATCGGCAGCGCGGGCGGCAGTGGCAGTGGAGGTGCTCGGGAAGCAGAAGCCGCGGCGGCGGCGGCAGCGGCGGCCGCGGTGGCTATGGCTGCGGGGGCGGCAGGCGTACCGGCGGCGGCGGGCACTGCGGCAGCGGCGGCAGCGGCAGCGGCTGCTACTCGAACACGGTCTCCACGCGCCTGACGCCACGCCCCCGCCTCCGCGTCTTCCCCCGACAACGCAGTTAACGCGGCTAACGGGCCAGGTAGAGCGCTCTAGGAGTCATTGGGAGAAACACTCATGCGGACTCTAGCGGCGGAAATCGGAAACATTTGATCATGACATTGAAACGGAACACAACTCAAAACGTACTCTCACCATCAACAAGTGATTGTATGAAATGAAAAAGAGAACAGTTTTGTTCCTTTTATCTTAATATACACAACCAAAGACGTTTAAAACTAAATCAGAACTGAAAAAGCTTAGTATTATTGACGAGGTAGTGGAGGCAGCAGGATGCGAATAAAAAGAGGGGAGCCCAGGAAATTTCTCCCCTTCTGACATATTTTCCCCCAACTTCGACGTCTTGTGATTATTCCCTACCAGGGAGAAATAATTGCGCTCTGTATAATTGGGAATATTAATTGTCAAAATTAAGCATTAATTTCTATAAATGCGCCGACACCGTTTAATGGAATATATGTACATCATTAGAATTGAGCATTTTAGAAATATTTTTTCTAAGAAAAGTAAATTAGACAAGTTTATGACAGATCATAATATAATCAGAATTAAACACAAAATTACAAAAAATGTAGGTGTGCTTATATGTCTCGTAAAGAATATTGATATTCTTCAATATCTTTGAGATATTTTTAAACAATTGTATAAAGAACTGTTTTGAAAAATGAAAAGACAAGTTTTCAAAGTACCCCCCTCTTCATTCTCTTTAATTCTAACACTGCACATGTGTAACTCACTATCAAAAAATGACTGCAAGAATTTTGCTAAGTGAGAGTTTTCATGAATATTTCTTCTTCATATACGCATCCAAAGACTTTTAAATGTATATTAGAACTGAAAGCGGTTAGTATTCGCGACGAAGTAGTGTAGAGTCAGTATGCAACGAGCTCTAGAGTCGAAATGAGGCAACTCATGAGAGTTTGAGTGAATCAGGCGGGATTTCGCCATTTTTGTAGATTTCAAACGTAATACTCTATAAAGACATTTTTCTGTGGTGTAACATGTGTCTTTGTAAATATAAGTGTATAATTGCGTTTGCTTTTTTATATATTTGAATGTTGTGCGTTTTATAAATATTGTGAATGTAATGTGTGTCAACTTTGTTATCGCTTTTTATTACTGTAAGTAGATACTAAGATGATTGTATTACAATAAAACTCTCGATTATTAATGGTCTCTTATTTTTAGTACTTAGTATTTTTAGTCATTTCCGTATCAGTTTATTAGTTTTATGTAGAGTATTTTCGAGGCACATACATACCAGCAGCAAGCACTTTGCGCCCCCTGTATTTAAAATCATTTTACGTGTTGGAAATATGATACCAATAAAGAAATAGTGTTAATAGCGGATTTCTTAAATAATTATCGACGCGAAATAAAAATTGAAGAAATTTTTCAAGAAGTGAAAACTCTCCCAAAGAAGTAGAAAAATAAGATATGAAGAAGATTAGGGATAATTTATGGAGATGGATCTGCCAGAGCATATTAATTTAGCCTTTGCGGGTACACAACTCAGAATGAAAATATTGCGACACTGTTTTACCATTCAAGAAACAAGTGTTCTTATCATTATCTCATTTAAGCTACACACGATGTTTTTATACATTTTTAAATTGTTAATCCATTGTTTTATTTATCTGTAAATCTAAGGGGTTGTCCAAAAATTACGTAACTTACACAGGAAGGAGGGAAGTCCTTAAAATCGTTACGGAGCATTACGGCTTCATGTTATGGACCTTCATGTGACGCAGCACTAAGTTTTACGCGGCTCTTTTTAATCCAAGTACTTTGTGCACGTTGCACAGAGTGCTATAGCACTTTTCTATGGAGAAAAAACTCTGAATGTTTTATTCATATTTATTGATACAGTAGAACTATTTTAACCGGTCTGGATGGAACCAAGATCCTGTCCGGTTAATCCGAGGTTTTCGTTCAAAAAGAGCCTCTACAATTTCACCAGAAGAAAAAAGCAAATGAAACCCATATTATTGTACAGTATGTACGTATATATGTAAACGGAAACGAAAAAATTGAACGTTACAAACTTATGTAAACTTTAAAAACTTTTTATGGATACATAACGTATATTGTATGTATCATATTTTTTTAAAAATCAGTCATAGGTTGAAAAAGGAAAAAAATTACTGTTCCACTGTACATGCCCGTTAATGCGAGGCCGGTTAAGAGAGTTTCTACTGTTATTCTAAGTATTTACAAAAATCGAGCAGTCTAAACAATTTTAATTTAATAATTTCCAATTGGCATTGAACTTTTGACAATGCTACTTTCCTTCTGTTCTTTCATCTTGTGGTTTTATCCGTCATGACGGGCATTTTTAGTCATTTCCACCTAGATTTTCCATCCGGCCCACTGTGCTACCATTCGGACATTTACGACACGTCGGAGTAAAGGAGCGATGGATTTTGGACTGGTTGAAATATTCACCTGTGCCACTCCACTAAGGTTTCCCCATTCACGTCACTGCGTTGGCGTCTTCTCTCACTCCGTTTGGCGGGATGGGGGGAACGTGAATGGCCACCTTTTCCATGAGCTCCAGTTGCTTGCTCTGCCGCTCCACGGAGCTAGTTGCTCCCGAATGGTCTATGTGAACGACCCTGCTCTAGTCAGTTCTCATGTGTACAAAAGGCTGAAGATTCCCAGTTCGAATCTCGGTCCTGTCTCCCATTTTCATTCTACATAACATAATTTTTCTCATCTGCTCGTCGCCACGGAACTCATTTGCCCTCTTGACCCGGAGGTTAGAACTATGATATCTGATTCTCACTTCTGTTACTGAGAATTTGCTAAGCCGGCAGAGTTGTGAGCTGGATTAATTTGGTCCAGTAGCGAGGGAGATTTGCTTTGCACGTATTCGGGTAATTCTGAATTTTTTTATATCATTCATATTGACCTTCTCATATAAACTGAAAGTTTTCGACCTTGACGTCCCAGTGCTTTCGACGCCATTTTGATAAAACTGAAAAAACGCATCATATGTAAATTTAGGTTTTCTTTCTGAATACCTCGCTTTCAACGTGATGTAGAAGAAGAATGTATATTTTAAATGTTCTAGATCGTACAATTTCCCATACGTTCGGTGAATAATACTTTTGTCTATCGCAAATATATTCTAAGATAGATGTGGTATGCTCATAGCTATAGAATAGCAATGAATGATAAAATTCAAATATTTATTTCTTGTGAAGTCGCGGAGCGGTCCGATATGGCACTTCGTAAGATGCTACGGTCTTGGCGTGCATCTGTGCGTCGTAGCTGTCCGGACCCAGACTGACGGGCACGTGCACCTTCTGCTGACCACCGGCGACCACATCGATGCACTGTGGAGACTTCTCGCTGACAACGCGATTCCTGGTTTGCCCGTTGCGCTGCGCTTTTGATCATCGCATGAACTGCCCTCTTGTAGGGTTCTGTGCAACATTGGTATTTCTCAGTTATTTTCTTCATGGTGTTCTTTTTTCACTTTCCAGGAGTGTATATTGATTTGCATTTACAAGTTTTCTTTGGCGTTTCCACAATCTCACTAGTTTCATTGCGCAAAAATCGGGACAACACATGGGGCAGAGGTCGTGAAAGGAAATTGTTAACCCCTTCCTGCTATCCATTATCGCTCTAGGCCCGCCGAGGAACGCAACTCTACTCGCATGTCTTTCCCTTGACACCCCTGATCTACAGCCTTATTGAAATTCTCCACTGTGAATCATTTCACTCACAAAAACGTTTTCTTCGGTGTCTGCTACTCAGATTCGTTGCCTACGGCATCCGAGTTGAAACCATCCGAGGATTACAAGACAACAAATGTCAACAGCTGGCGGAGTCGTCGCAAATGAGCTTCAAGGTAAAATATGTACATTTCAACTATCAACACTGTTTTTGAATTTATATTATCTATATTTATTTTTTGTTCTATGAACTCTTGCTTCAGATATTTGTTTGGGAAAAATGTGCTTGAAATCATTCGAATATAAATATAACATCCTTTTCTGATTAGTTTTTGGCTCTGATGTGTTTGAGTGACTGTCTCATGAATTATCGTATTTTTGTTCTTGAATTCATTCGAGTAAATTTAATGCACTGCGACATATTTATAATAAATGCCGATAATACTAAATTTATATATAAATATTCTTAAATTTCACATTTTTCTTTGTATGTTTTTGTTTATACGCATTTTTCTTCATTGCTGAGGGTCATTTTTTAAAATTAATTTCGTGTCCGGGATATTTTCGTGGCATTTTGAATCATCTCTGCGCATTGGTCAGTTTCTACGGACTTTTAATTGTTATTTCTTCTTTGAGCTAAAACTCGTCATTTACTCTATCTGTGTCCTTAATTGTTTTTTTATATATATCAAAATGTACTTGGAGTGTATGATTGCAAAGTTATTTGTTATTTATAGACAAACTTTGTGACATGAAAGGTGTATTTATCTTATACGAATAATACAATAAAACAAGTAAAACGAAGATCAAAATAAACCACAAATTACGATAAATATGCAGTGGTATTATTTAAAGCCTAAGTAAATCGGGCGGGAGTATCTATTGAGTCAGAACTTTTCACCGTTGCCTAGCAAATGATCTAATAGGGCATTGTCGTGTGTTTCATGCCTTGACTGGTATTTCTTGTACAACTCATTTCCCTTCTTAACCGACCCTCGAGTCTTGTGGAAAAGGTTGTTTTTCCTCTCTTGCAGCGTACGAAAGCTGGCAGGTAGCGACCCGAACGTAGATTACTTGATGCGACTTTCCTGGAAAGTAAAACGGGGTGACATGAGATTCTGCGCGTTTCTTAAATTTCTTCGTGTTCTTTTATGTGTATATAGCGCTAAAAAATGAGTTACAGTGACATCTCATTTGCTTGTTTATTCGTGATAGCCTTTACGTAGGCACTTTTTAAACAAAAATAGATTTTTCACGGAAACCTCGGATTAATCGGCCAGACTGGTTAAAAAGGGTTCTAGTGTGCTAGGAACGTGGATATCTGCGTCAAAATTTTTAGTCTTTACAAACCAATGAGCATTCCTACTAATCATTCGAATTCGTTGCAAAAAAAATTGTCATTTGCTGGGTAGTGTCGACGCTTCCTACATCCTAATTTCAGAAGTCCAATCTGCTAAACACTGGTGATATACCAAACTTCCCGAACCGGTTCTCTCAAGGCAGGTGATATTTAAAAACCCATTCTGTTTATATTTTTTTTCTCTATTTTGAAATAACACATTTATTTGCATACATATATCATCGACTTATAGGAAAAGCATTTTGGACCCATTTTGTTCAAATAGATAAGTGTGGAGTAAAAAAATAAAAATAATATTCTAGATAGCTGTGGAAACAATTAATTAATTTGTTAATTCAACTCACTTTAGGAGAACAATAGAGGAAAAGTATTTATTAACTTAACTGTCGGTTCGCTTATTATTTTCATTTTATTTGAAGAACCGGTTCGAGGGAATGTTTGATATCACTGGTATTAAAGAACACCTTTGTATAAGATGACTTATTTTTAAGAGGTGATCTTTTTCTGAGAATCCGTAAGTTTTTTTTTTCTTTTTAAGTTTTTTCTTTCAGGTCCCGAATCCCCGAGACTTGTACATCTGCAATCTTAAGTAAATTCAAACAAAAACTTTACTGTCAATTCGATATATAACACACTTAATGGTTTTCTATTCTAAATCACATGTTTGAAGTATTCTCTAGGGTTCGCAAGTTATTATAATAAAACAGATTCGGATAAACTATTCGGATAAACGAATAGTCGAGGATCAGAAGAAAGGAAAAGTATTGTAATATGATCGAAACGTGTGATGCAAATAAATGCTGGAATGAGCAACGCAAATTGTACACTGGAGGATAACTGCAACTACATTATTCACTGTGAGCTGTTGGAAACCTCGGATAAACAAAGATCAGAGCAAATGTTACAATGTTTTTACCTTCTTGTCACCTGTCCCACCCCTACCAACCATTCTGCGCAAATCGAAATTATTTTCTATTCCTCCAAGTGCACGTGTAGCGACCCCCTCTTTTGAACACGCGAATTACGTTGTGTCGTTTCCTAAACATTATCCAGTTCGTCTTGGACGGTCAGAAACGAGCGTCAATGTGCGACAACTTACTCCTGGTGACAGTGGTCTAAATTAGGACCAAAAGGGAAAGTTAATTAAGTTAAAAGTGGGAGATTGACTTGGGGACCCAACCCGGGACATCCAGCTTTATGCGCTGGTGCGCTACCACTTCGCCGTCTCGTTTGTTCTTCGGTCTCTGGTTTACCAGAATCACTCAATTTGTGTTGACCCCTGGATCTCAGAGGCGATTTCATTTGAGTACTATCCTCGTTTTGAGGAGTACTTTATTGTCGGTCGATATTTTCCAGTTCTGGAGATCACAAACATACAGAAATCTCTCAAGTTACGGTTAACCGCGCCATCAGGTAACAGATATGATTAATTCAGGAAGTTCATGAATGCTTGGAAAGGTTAATGGACGATAATTAGGGTATTTAAAAAATAAAAGTCAGTTGTAAAATAAGAAGCTGAGTTAAGTTGAAAGTTAATTATACAAAAAATGTAATTTCCGGAAAATTTGTTAATTAGAGAAAGTGACAGCAATTATTTGAAATAAAAGTATAAATTACAAAAATACAGAGGTAAGGAAATAAACTACTTCGTAAGTTAGTCGTCATATTTATTTGCTTCCAAGATGTTTATGATTTGCTTGATCGATTTTTTAAATAAAACTTTTAATTGTTTATTTAAATATTGATTAAATGGAATTTTACTGATACATGAGAAAATTATAGGTTACATTTATTCGTAAAGAATCTCCCCGCATTTTTACGAGCTCCTGGAAGTATGATATCAATGTACAAAAGTAAGTGAGTTGTGGGTTCAGCCACAGAGGTCGAGTATCAATAAAGACAGATCTAGCGTCTTCAGAGACTAAACAGCCAAAAACAGGTTCATCTCACAAGGCTACGCATCACAACTATTTTCCTTAACCACATAGCAGTAATTTTGTATTTATTTATCGTTTTCATAATAATATCCAAATTATGTTTTTATTAAAAAGAAAATTTGTTAAAATGCAGTATTTTACATTCACGAATTTATGGCTTGTGTTACTGATTAAATGTCACTGAACTTTCCTAACAATTAAAATTCAATAATCTACACCAGCATTAGAAGCAATAAATAACGTACTTTTATTTTCATTTAATAGTGTTAATAATAATGTATTACTCTACAAGTGAGCAATGCTGGGTTACAAAGAAGAAAGACATAACAAAAGTATACATATTAATAAGTTAAATAGCAAATCCACCACTCACATATATGAATATACATACATATATATCATTGCTATAAATGTTACGTAAATATAGTTGCTTTAATCTACTAAAAAAATAGGTAATTAAGTAAAATAAGTCCAAAACGAGGTAGCTCGAACAGATATGCCCACTTCACTACACTACCCTTCACTTCACTCTGAGCATTTTCTCCGCCCTTACACTCCAATCACTGCACTGCACTGCACTCCATATTATTTTAATGAAGAGTTGGTATCAACCAAACCTAGAAGAAAATTCTTCTGTGACTCAAGCATAGTAAACAATATGACGCTGTGGGGTTCTTGCCCGCTTATAGCACCCGATTCAGCTCTGATGCAACCAGCAATGTGTAGGTATAAGAGCTCGGAAATAACAATAACTGGCTCATGGGAAGTGTGAGTTCCAGTAGTATAGTTCCATTACAAAAACCACTCGGCAGTCCTGCACAATAGTAAAACACCACATCTACTGTGAAGTTTGAAAATGGTACAGGATTCTCCGCGTAGAATAAATCGCAAACAAGTTGATTTTATAATATCTATTTGGTAACAAAAATAGTTAAAAACTATGAAATTGCGTTAGCGATAACAAAAATTGAACGTATAATAAGAATACTACTTACACATTTTTAACTTTTGCTTTTCAATTAAAGATTAGAATACAAAGGTTTTATCTAAAAAAATGTACTACACGTTCCCGGGATATGACAGTTGCGCCTCGCAATCATTGAAAGAATTATTTGTTCGTATAGGATGTAATTGTAGTTTTGTTAAAAAAAATTTTTGTTACATTATTTATTATTCGTGTAAATATGTTTCAAAATTATTGTATTATTGACACAACTTGTACTTCTTTAAGTCAACAAAAGAAGTACAATACAGTACATACAAATATTTCGTACTTGTATTACGAAGAGTAGATTTTTGCTCACGCCACGAGAGATATCGAGTTTCCCCTTCCATTAAAACAATTTTAAATGCACTTTTTAAATTAATTTTAGTCCTAACCATTTTGCTAAATGTGTTGATCCAAAAATGTAAGATTTATTTATTAAACCTTTTTTGTATAAATTTTGTTTATTGTACATATCTTGTGTATTTTAAGTATCTGGGACCATCCAAGGTCGACCGCCGCCCCGCGGAAAGGGATAGCGGCGCGACTGTCAGTGCCCTTATCACTTTTTTTTATTAAGGGCACACTTCCAAATATCTGTGAACAAGAGGCGCAACTGTCAGGTCGCCCCAAGTTCCATCAAACTATACACTGGTCTCTACTCGTATCTCGCACGAGATAGAAAACAGAAAGAGAAGAAAGTGACTCCTACGCGAGTAATCGCAAACCAATCAGTAGGACTGTAAAACGAGCCATAAATACATGGGAGTGAACGAAAATGGAGTTTGACACTATCACATCTTTCGGGGACAGTTTAAAATCGTATGATTCGCTCGTTTTGATGACCAAAGCTTTGTACTCAGGGGTGCCCAATTTGCACTCATTGAAAGTAGCGACATCGTATATCCAATTACCAAAAGACTTCAGCCATATATAGGTCCTGCAAATACAATGCAAAAAAAAACCACAATTATGATAGTATCAACGTAGGACGAATTAAATCACTAAAATATCTGAAGTGGGTATGAATAAAGGAAATTACATATACTTATTGTGATATCAACTTGAAAAAACATACCTCACCGATCATTTTAATGAAATAATTGCAACTAAAATTAATGGTGTAATAAATCATCCTTGATTTCCGGTGCTGACCGCCCCCTACACCCATGACCAGGTACATGCTAAATGCATCGAAAAGAAATCCATTGAAAATATTCTCCAAACTGAGTGCTTGCTTTTGAATAACGGGGTCGTACGTCTTTTAGTCGCGCAAGGTCGTGAACAGAGCGCAAAGACTGGGGAAACCATCAACGCTCTCTAGATAGCATAGAGGTACTGATATCCGGAAAAGCTCAATTTACGACCGCAGCGCTGAATCCGCTGTACCCTGCAACCTCCGCTAGAATCCATTGTGGAATTAGACAAGGAACTCTCATTCGCGTAATAAATATTAATAGTAATCACGGAAGCCACTATTTGCTGTAATAAATGGTAGTTAATAACATAATAAACTAGACACAAGATAATACTCGTTCCCAGGCTCGATGCAGAAAGAACCGATACGACGCAAGAGCAAGTGAATTAAATTGATGACCGATGTTGGCGATAGATTTACGTTTAAAGAAATTCGAAAGCACTGCCAACATTATGTGAGGTACACCTATATGAACGATGGCAAAGTGAAAGTGTACAAACCTTGTACCAACATGAAGCCGGGTGGATTGGCAGTGAATAAAATAATAAATCAACCATTTATTGTCAAAAGAGCGATTACAAACGTGCCTATGACAACGTTAAGGACAATAAACTAATTTACCGCTACTTCTTTACGTTAATCTGATAAACGCAGTGCTGGGTTCCCGTTCATGTTTTCCTTTCTTAGCAAACATTTTCTCCGAGTTAAGTTATATGACATCGAGTACGTTTGTGCGACGTCCGCGTATCGCATTTTGAACTCGAGTCGAGCTTTGGAGATATCTCTGGCGCTATGGTGGACATCCTTTAAAAGCAACTCTTCGTTACAAGTTAGATAGTTGTTTCTAGTTATTATTATTCGTGAGACTAACAAAGTAATGTAAATCAAAAAATATATAGTTAAATTTTTGAATGATTTGACAAACATTACCCGGTGGAACTACCTAGAGTAGAAATGTTGGAGTAGAAATTATGGATGACTACCGAGATATAACCACATAAAAAATTAAAAGAAATATACCTCACCTTCGTAGAGCTCCAGCCTCAGGGTTGCATCGTAGCTCTTTTCCCGCAAATTTCCCATCATTTATTAGAATATCGAAAGCACTCGTCACTGGCAACTTTATTGCTGCCACCATGTTCTGACAGGAGACGATCACGCTCATTGGACCTGAAAACGATGAGATAATTTTTATCACACACAAAAAAAAAGAAAAATCAACATTTTCCATATTTTAATGCGTAACTTTGACACGTATAATATTTTCTGTGTACTCGTCAGTCATTAATTTTCATGTTAAAAATGTTATTTGATTTCATCCTCAGTCAAAATTATCCTTCGATATAAATTGTTAATGGACGCAGTGTAATTAAAAGACAGTGTGCTCATCAATTAGTGAATTACTATTGTGTTTTGACGAGCGTTCAGCTCATTTTGTGTTGTTAAATACATGAACTTCATTTATCAAATGTAAAAGAAGATTAACTTGTAAAATCAGTGATAGTTCAGGGTTTATAATAACGTATTTTTTATGGAAATCGCATGTTTTGTTTTATTTTTGGGGAAGTGATATGGGGTAATTACTTGTATTGGTAATAATCATGTATTTTTGTTAACTGGAAATAATACGGACTTTTCATGAACAATAGTGTTTTCTTCGAGAAGAATTTGCGTGTGACACGACAATAAAACCCCCCAGGGGACTTACATCTAGCAAGTACGTGTTTGGTGAACACGTGGCCCCGAGCTGAGTCTGGCATTACTTCCACTTACTTGTGCTACGTTCCTTCCTTTCTCTTTCCTGACCTTCCTTGGTCACCTCTTGTTCTTTTCGATCCCGTTGCTATTAGGACTAGGGTATCTTTCATTTTCCATTTTCTTCCTTTTTTCTAATGATATATGTAATGTTCTGAGATATTTTGTTATTTGAGTTTTTAGTTGTAATTCAAGAGGGTTTTTTGTGGGTATGGTTAGTTACTCGACGAGTCCCACACGCGGGGAGAGTCGTGTTGGCTCTCCCTAGTGCGTAACGGCATTTTCCCTACCTGTACATGTTTTTAGGGCTCTTAATGACCTCGATGTCGACGAGCCGTAAAGCCCCACACACACAAAAAAAGACAATAAAAATGGCCGATTCCCGTGCCCTTGTCAATAATATTCAATCATATTTGCTAATTGATGGTCCATTTGAAGGTATCAGTCATCGCTCTGCTGAGTAGGCCAGGTAAGTGATTATCATTTACTGGTATGTGTTTACTTTCCCAACAAAGTTGGTAACTGAAGAATGGAAGTTCATTATTTAATTTGAAATTGGTACCCCTGAGCTAGCCGAGAAAATTCAAATAATCTTCTTTTATTAATTATGTTACAATTCGCGCTCCAGTGTGCGGTTGTTTTGTTTCACTTTTCCTTCGATATTTTAAATTGTTACAATATACAATATCACACTATAAAACCTAACAATTCCCGCTGTAACTATTATTATTATTATTGGGACTTCAGGGCTCTCCAACAACTAGGTCATTAGAGTCCTACATCCTACTACCCCATCTCATACGTATCTACCGTAATTTTCTCCTTTCTTCAGAATTCATAGTGATTGAGTTAAGAACAAAAAGCTCCAAGAATCGTCTTTTATCTTACAAAAAGGAACTCAAATAAACCTTTATTATTATTATTATTATTATTATTATTCGTCCAAAGACATGGCGTGTTCCGCGGAGATGAAATCTGCGTGCTCCGTCGGAAAAATGAACTACCCAGTTTACAGTTCCTTAGTGGCCGAAGCGCGAGTATCTAAACTCGTTGCGAGTACTGCTGAGTGTCTTTGTATATTATACACTAACCGCTCTAACTTTGCACAAGAATATGGCATTTTCATTCCAGTTTTAACGGAAAATTAGGACGCTGCACTCGTGGCTGTCAGCGGTGGACCCACTCCCAGATCCCATGACCCCCTTGGGTCGACTCGCACTTCTCAAAACTGAGATTTTTCGAAGGTCGAGTTGACGGTTTTACTTCAACCACCGACCGAACGCTTCGAAATGGATGGTTGCCCCTCACCCACGACAGCGAAAATTGTTTAAGGTATGTTGAATTAAATCACAAAAATAAATGAAATAACATGTGTTTATTGTGATTTCAACTTGAAAAACATACCTCACCGGCTACTTAAATGAAATAATTGCAATTATAATTGACGGGGAAATACATTACGTTTTATGGAGATGACACTTATTTACAAAATAAGATCAAGTTTTAAATCACGAAACTGATGAAAGAGTACTTTGATTTGTAGTGTATTTTCCGTATTATTTTTTATCTACAGATCACCTGACATTTGAGAAAGATATTCAACTTTTTCTGAGCTGAGATTCATAAAACCCGAAACCGCCATGTTTTTACACGCTCTTGTGTGTTTCAAAAGAGTGAAGCTATCGCTTGTACTATATTACTAACTGATACATAGGAATTAAATCATATTTTTCATCGTTATTATTCCTGGACAATTATAATAAAAATAAAGAAAACAATTAAGCATTTCAGTGATTTGACAAAATTGGAGTGGTGGTCCCACCGTCAAGACGATACCGCCCTCCAACCCCGGAAGCTCCTTTATTTGGTGGTGTAGGCAAAAATATTGCCCTGCTAAAGGTACGTTTACACTCGTATTCATGTATGACCGACTTGTATCAGATATATGTAAACGCAACTTTTAGAATGTTTGCGATTTGTATGAGCTCAGACACTTCTACCTCATACAGCGTTTACACTTCGCAATTTGTGGTGTATCACGCGGGAAGAACAAAAACTGATATACTAATCTACTAAATAAATAATCTAATCTAAACTAATTAGTTAATATATTATCCACTACTCAACACTCAAGATTACAAGAGTCAATAGACTATAAGAAAAACGTATAAGAACAATGACCTAACCTACAAAGAACTCAGCTGATTGTAAACAAACATGGCGGAATGCGCACTGGCCATGGGTTATGCGCATGTGCGTTTGCGACTTGTATGCGCATACATGTATATCCTGGACGAAGCTGATACAAAATGTATCAGAATTTGTCTGAAGTCCTGTCGCGCGACTTGTCAAAGAGTATCTATATGGCACTAGCTCATACAAATTGACAAGTATCTCAGAGACGTCGCTCGTGCAAAAATAAGAACGGTTTTTCAATAAGCATTGAAATCAGTGTTTCTAAACCACTCTTATCATCGCGCTCGGTGCGGCGAAACCGAGAACCACCAACCCTAACCACCACTGACAGTAGAAAACGAGCTGATTCACGCCAGAGTTCAGCTGTCAATGGTTGCACTATCCTGGGATTGATGTTCACCTCAAGAGGTATATTTTTTTAGTTATGAGGGAAGTTTTGGAAGAACTTCTTTATCCAATACCGTATTAAATAAGTCTAAATAAGAAATTTTAGTTTTAATTGGTCCTAATAACGAAAGTTGTCAAGTATTAAAAATTACTTGTTCAATTTCCGTCGTACATAACGCCAACGGTACGACAGCCTTATTTCCGTTCCCTTCCCCAATTATGAATAAAAATTCACTCCGTTCAGTACCAAATCTAACTTCATGATGAATATAAATGTAGACCAAATTCAGCGAAATTAGCACACGTACCCCGAGATGGACATTGAGTAGGACCTCCTATGCCAGTTTCAGGATCCCATACCTAAAGCAAAAATATTACATTAAATAAAATGGTTTTTCTTTCAGATTTTTACCATAGTTTAGAACATATTTTTTGTATTGCATTTGTACATTCGAAATGAAGTGTGCTGTTGAATCTTATATACATGGGGCGATAAGAGGTGGATGGTGGGTTATTGTTAGTTGGTGGACCGGTTAGTTGGGTTAACCAACAACATGGCCCATGTGGAGGGGTTAGTAAAAGTAGTTAGTAATAGTTAAAGTAATTGATTCTAGCAGGAGTTGGATAGAGAAAGTAGGTTTTTCAGTAGTCACTACTGAAAACGGTAACGTATACGGCTAAATGGCGCTGCCTAAAGGTCACAAGACACATAGAAGATAACTAGAAAGAAAAACCTTGAAATGACTATGTTGTAATCAAGGTAGCCAAAAGGGTTAGAATAAAAAGAAAAAAGCAGTCACTCCAATGTATGAACGGGGACATTAATGTGAAAAGCTAGAAATTTTTCGTGGCCTCTCTTGGAATTGAAACGGGGAACACACTAACACCTTAGCCACCGGAGGGGCTAACAACTGTTTGAATAGGACTTAACCATAGATGTGGAATGGATATTTTAGTATTGCTTGAAGTGATAGCGAGTTCAAGATTTGGGCTGCAGCTTACGGATCTACGTTTGGGGACCACGGTTTAAATCTTGGTGAGGTCATAACAAAACATAACTCAAGGTCTAAACGTCGTTAAATTTGCGTATGACCACAAGAAGGACTACCAGTATCTGGGAAGCAAGTATGGGGTTGCATTGGGGTCCTTAAAAGATATAATAAGATTATAATTTGTTTTGATACCTCTGTTGGTTGGTTACATAAACATATGATGATATATTGTCTATATGTACATATTTATCCCATTTCACACTACATTCGAAAGGCGTTCCAGCTCATCACCAAGTAAACAAGGGTTCAATTATCAGTGGGGCCACAAAATTTGTAGCTTTTCACTCTAATGTACCAGTTCATATATCTGTGACTACTGAAAAGCGAAATTTCCTCATTCTATCCACCTCCTACAACTCCCAGTATCACTAACTTCTACTATTACTAACCACTTCTACTAATCAAGTCAAGTTGTTCGTAGACCCAACTAACCGATGCACTTAATAACAACAGCATACCAACCAACTCCTACCTCCTATCGTCACATGTACATAAGCTTTAATAGCACAATAGCACACTGCATTTCCCATTTACAGATACTACAATCGAAAAATATATCACCGAACTCAGCAAGATTAGCATCTACAGATTATCCGGCCGGTTTAAAAATAGCGCAGTGGCGACGTCTGAGTAGAATTCAGAATTCGATGTCGATCTGGACAAAATACTTGGCAAATTCACCTTCTCCCTCCGGTGAAGCTGGTTCAAATAAGGATTTGCGGGGGTGGGCGAAGCGAGGTTATAAACGGGGCGCTCCCCAAGGCAAACACAACCCTTTTCGTGGATCCATTTAAATGACTAAAATGTTTTTTTTCGTGTGTCTATTGGACAGGTTGCTTGGACCCATTTGAAAGGGTGTATTGGACATACATAGCACTCCCTTACAAAACTGTGAATAAAATTTTGCGTTTGCTATTCAGTTATCTGTGATTGTAGCGTAAAGATACGGCTACCTCGGGGGCTCTCTTTCGTTATACTGAGAATACGAAATGAAAATGAAGTTCAAAATCCCTGGGATATGATAGTTAATAAATTTAACAATAAAATTAATAAAATATTAAAATTACATTTAAATTATAGTTAAAAACCCATCCTGACCCGGTTTTTCTCGAATAGGAGTCAGATATTTTATACAAACTCACTGTGCTCCTGTCAGCATCTAATGACGTAATAAATCTCGAATTTATTATTTGTTTGATAGTTTATAAACAATACTTTCCGAATAATCTATAATTTGATAATAATACTTGTCACATAACATTTATTAAAGACAAATTTGTTGCTGTTATGTTAATTTTATAGCACGTTTTTGTTGCTAGGAATGTGCTGAAATGTTAAATTCGCCTCTGCTTTAGGGTCCTTGATCGGAATTGATGGGATGGTGCCTTACTTGCTCCCGGAAAGTAAATTAGTTTATTGTTCTCCGCGTGTTCATACGCAATTGATACTGCTTTTTTTTACAATAAATCTTTATAAATATAATTGACAATTTGGAATAGTGAAAATAGTAATAAATGAATTTTGCAGTGGTCAAATCTCTGAATTTTTCCGAGGCCGACGTTTTCTCTTCTGCCTACATTTTCCGGACTTCAAATACAATGGGATATGTCCATAAAGGACCAACCTCGCCTTTCTTCCAATGTACTCCCTCATCTTCCTCATCCTCCATTCCATAGAAGATTTGTTCGTCCTTGAAGTCATCTCCACACACAAAGTAGTCTTTCTTTGTAAACTTATGACAATGTTGGATGGTCCACAGACCCAAAGGTTTCATCATCAGGTCGAATCTCCTCTTCTCTCCATACGGCTGAAAATATACATTTATTTTAAGCATTAGATTCTACATGTCCCGAATGTCGATAGTATCACCCCAACGGGTGCTAACTATAGTATCGATACCGAGTAAGTATCGAGTTGGTATCGATCCTTTGGTCATCGGTATTATTTACGTAAAAAAGTTTTAAAATAGTTAAAAATTGAAAAATAAAATATCTGATTACGAGTAAATTTGTGGTATTACTCATCCACAAGTGTGTGTGTGTGTGTATATATATATATATATATATATATATATATATATATATATATATATATATATATATATATATATACAAAAANTTGTCCGATCCATACATGTTTGACGGAGGTAAATACATATACGAGATATAAATAATTATATACTTGATACTTAGTATAGTCGATACTTAAAAGCTGTCGATACCGTGGCGTCCGATACCGAGAGAGTACTTGTTATGATCGATACCCGAGTTCGATACTTCGAATCTTAACTGTGAAAAGAAGAATCTATTACCCATGATTGAGTTAATTTTGTCACCAAAAAGTCATAATTCTGTTATCTTATTTCGAATACTTTGTAGCTCGCGGTAGTTTGCATTCATTCCGGTAGATCGTAGTGCAGAGAGACGCGAGAACCAATGTCTGTTTCTCGTTTCTAATTCCTTGCTTCGATTAGGCCGAAGGGAATAGTTCATGCTGTGAGAATGGTTACTGAAGGATAGCGACAATTTCTAGGAGGAGGATAAAAAAATGTGTATTTCATCCTGCCGCCTGTGTAAGTGGCTGTTTGTCTTTCGCTCGGGAACGCTTCATCGAGAATAAATGATTGAAAAGCTTTCAAGTAATATGCAAGACTGGAATACTTGGTAGAAATAAGTTTTTTTTTGTAAAGAATAGTATAGGTCTATCTTTTTAAAACATCTTCAAAGTGGCGGGTATTTTTAATTAGATTTTTGGACCTACTTTTACGGGTCGACTGTCCTCACCAATCCGATTGTAAAAAAATCGATTTACGTAGAGTTCCATAAAATAGCAAGAAAATTAATTTGGCTATGGTTGAAAAATAAGATAATCTCATAAAGGGTTAAAAAAATATTTTAAAGATTTGTTTCAAAGACTTTCATCGTCGATTCCGTCACATGACACTTTCCTTAACTCACGAAATAGCTATATTTTTCGAAACGTTATTAAAAGAGCGACATTTACGAGAAAAGAAGAGTTCTCTAAATTTGCTACAGTTTTCGTATAGGCAAATTTCGAACTTTTCTTTTCTATATTATACTTGTGACACATGTGATAGTGTTCTATATCCATTTCACTAGAATTAAACGGGAACTTATTTAAAACCGTCCCTTCAAGACTTTATCCTTAAAAAACCCGTGATTCATTCAAATATGAGCCACGTTAAGAGTCTAAATTTTATTACATCAGTTGATAGATAGTAGTTTATTTTTTCTTTTATTATTAGAGAATTCAGAAAATTCAAAAACGGTCGCTAGGGCGCTCATACTATGCTACGCCATACATGATGATTGAAAAATACGCAAAGATATTTATGGGATACCTCCTCCTCCATGTAAAGAAAATGTATGTTATTATGTTTGTAATGCTTATTGGTTATACACGATGTAAATAAGCTATAAATATTATTGATGATTTTGGGAAATAATATTTGCTCGATAATCTCAAAATGCGTTCAATTTACGCATACAATACCGCGTTAATTTATTTAGAATCTCCGCGAAAAATTGTAATATAATCATTTTGTAACGTCTGATAAAAGTAATGTAATGTAATTAACTTAACATGAAAAATTTGTCAATAATATTTGTTTTCTTTTTTGTTGTTGTATGTTTGTTTTTGGTTTTTGGTTTTTTGACAGAAACATCCACAATTCTGGAACACGTTCTTCTTCACTTTGATATTTGACAGAACGAAGAAGTAGCTAGTGAATGAGGGAGGTAGCCATCCGCCTTACGATAATTTACTACCTATAAATTTCATGATTATACCTTGCGAAACATAGAAGTTACATTGAGTTGAAATAAATGCTCCTCTTATTTTGCCTCGCACTGTACAACAAAATGGAGTATTTTCTATACAACATATGTTCCTGATGAAATAATGGACTACGACGTTCATGATAGTCAGGACAAATTTATGTTTCTTTGTGTATAAATAGTCTTACCGTTTCATAGCCGGTATCATTTACTCCCCAACTGAAAACATTTAAAAGCATTAGTTATTTATCAGATTTCGTAATTATTACAATTAAGAAATATGAGTTTGCATGCAGCTATTTCCAATTACAAGAAAGAGAATTTATCCTTCATTCTCTTGTGAGAGTTGGATAACACAGAACATCGTCTTCAATCCTGTTCATCAAAACTTATTTTCTTGTTAAACTACTATAGGTATTTTGTTACTTTAATAAAAAGAAAAGGGATTTGAGTACAAACATTTCCTTAACTTTGGTTTTATTTTATATGAGTTGGGAATAAAATAGTAATTTTATCTTGACTGATTGATGGTAACAAAATATTCCATTTCTAAAGGGAATGCTTCTTAGGTTTTAAATAATTTAACAAGGTTTTTCGATTTCCGAAAAAAATTGCTTACAGTAGCTTACATACGTCTATTAATAATTTAAAAAATTTATTTATGTTAGAATTTATAGTTTTGTTCGAACAGACACTCCTGAACTGATAAACGTACAATACTTGATGAATATTCAAAAATTATAAATTCATAAGATACAAGTAAATGATAAAACATGATACTTCTACTAGTCCACTGAAACATTATACAACCCCTACAAATTTGTAGAGAAAGATTGTGACAATCCCAATCAGTTTTATTATATTGTCCTTTCTTAAGGTCTTCAACTAGTTCATTCAAGTCTGAAGTGTTATCTATTATTACAGCTGGATATTTAATTTTTCTTCTTCTGTCAATTGATTGCGTTCTAGATTTGTTATCGCTAACCCTTTATCCTCATTAGAAACCGCGTTAATTCTTATTTTGATATTAGCAGTCGAAGAACAAAGTATACCTTCACTCTACGTGTTCATCGGTACGTTGCATTTTAAGTATATTGTTTTACAATTGGCTAGTGAATGTATCTTTATTTTAATTTATTTAGTTTCATTAACATTATTAATGAATGCCTTCCACAGCTTGAAGCTGTATATTATTATTTTGTTGTGCACTTGTTTTTTCTCTGTTCGAACAGGTAGTTGGGGG
>NNCF01127197.1:71320-103277 GCA_002313205.1 Laupala kohalensis
GCAATTTTGCAAGGTGTCCTTTCAGTGTTTTGCAAATGACTCTTGTTGCTGAAATTATGAGGGGAATAATTAATAGTTCATTTTGCTTCCAAATCTTTTGAATTTCTGTCTTAAATGCCTGATATTTTTAAATTTTTGTTTGTTCTGTATTTTTTAAATTGTTAGTGGAAGGAACATCTACATCAATAATTTTTTTTTCTTTTAGATTTGTCTATTAATATTATAACTGACTTGTTATGATCTACTGTTCTGTCTGTAATGATTTGCTTATCCCAGTACGAAGTGGCATTTCCATTTTCCAAGACAGGAGGTGGATCGAATTTATAGTAAGAGGTAACTGTTTCAACCAAGTTAAAGTTTTTAGCTAGCTGTTGGTGAATTATTTTGACCACTTGATTATGTCTGCAGGTGTAGTCTAGAGGGGCGAGTACTTAGTAACCCGATTTAATGTGATGGATTGTTTTCATTGCATTGCTGCATAATCCATTATTATTATTATTATTATTATTAGTTTTGCTTTTTGGCATGGGAGTTGGATATTTGATATTGCATTGCACTCAATATTGAATGGTATATCTCACCGCGCCACGACTTTGGAGAAGCGATGAACGCGACTGATCCGAAGGGTTCCAATGGAAACGTTTCAAAAACAGGGTTTGTGGGATGAGACCATCTGCTGTCTTCTGTGTTTAATAATCTTTCGAGCGCGAAAAGCATGTCTGTATGTGTTCGGCCAAATGGAATTGACGGTGATGACGACAATAATTCATCAAACTCATAGCGAATTTCTTACTTTGGTGAACACGTAAAATAATCGCGCCAGTGTTCGAAAAAGAAGTTCTTCGTTTTGAAAATTCATAACAAGTCAACTTGAACTCCAGATTTTTGTTTCGCTATTTAGATTGTCTTTAAGGGTAAGGTTGGTAGAACTGTTTGACCCTGAGCGAGTGAATCCCAGTTTAACCCCTCAGAGCTACTGTCGCTATCAGACTGTAGAGTAATTTTTGCTGAGAACACTGGAGATATCTTCTATACAACATTAAGGGAGAATTTTGTCACATTTTGGTTGTAGTGATGTAAGATTTCGAAGGACCAAAAATGAATGAGGAGGAGATAGGAGTTGACCGATATAGAAGTGCCAACATCATAATACAATACTTTCGTGGGGGTGGCGCAGTTGGTAAGCGCATCAGCGCGTTAAGCTCAAGGTCCCGAGTTTGAATCTCGGTCCTGTCTCCCATTTTTATTCACCATAACATAATTTATCTGTTATCTGGCGGTGGAGATCACGGCAATTTAAGACATTTCTGTATAATTATATTTATGTTGTTGTTTTTTTCTTTGCAAAATATCTGATTTCTAATAGGAACACTAAAAATGTGGACTCACGCAACAATACACATATCTATAAATAAGGAGAAAGGGCAGTGAAACTTACATGGGTAATCTCTCCCCAGTGAATGATTTTTTGCTGGCGCTGTACCAAAGCGCAGTGCACATTTCTCTGAAACAATAAATTAACCAATGATAACTTAAAAATTCAAGTTAATTATTCCGGTGTTTAAAACTTAATTGATCAAAATGAGATGTCAGAAAATTATTTTGCCCTCATAATTTTAATATAAAAAGGATTTTTTTCTTTCGTCGATTTTTTTATAATTCTCTAGTTCATAAAGACATTTTGTTTGTTCGGAATCAAAGAGTAGAGATTGCAGGTATTTTTCAGATCATAAACTGTTATTTTAAAATGAGTTATTAATGCAGATATCCATTTAGAGCCACATAATATTCAGAATAATTAAATTTTAGATTTCTCAATAACTCTTCGATAGGGGTACCATTGGTAGCTCTGGTAACTTTTAGGCAGCATTAAATGCTTGGGTTGCAATGAGGGAGTTTGACCATCTTGTAGACAGGATTTTTTGTTCCTGATACCGTAAAAAACTGATTGGATAAGAAAATGCGGCATCTTACGAAAAAGGTCTAGACACAGGAGATAATTTTGTACATAGCTACAAATGGTGTCCACATTGAACGGTTCCAGTGCAATTCTAAAAATTTAAATAATTCATAATATTCTCATATCACTCATGTATATTCATTAAAAACCTTTATTATAATTGTTTCAATCTCGCAAATCATTCTCGTTGAATTTAAAAGGAAGATTTTTGCTTATGTAGTACGAGGCAGCTTAACATTTTATTCTTGCTTCGTACATAAAAAAATTAATTTAAATTGTCAAAACCACCATGAAACCATTTCTTATTATCATGAAGTACATACACACAATACCTGTGAAATGGAGGTAGATCTGAATAAGCAACCGGACTTGGCGCAATCACTCCCTCCAAATCAAATTTTGAATCCGTTTTAAACAAAACTAGAGACCTCCCGGGATCTTCTTGTGCTTGTGGAATTATCTGGAAAATCACTCACATTAATACGCAAATGTCGCAGAACTGGTTAGTTTCGTTTTTGCGTCACCGCACAGAATAAATCACACAAATGATGTGCGTTAAGAAATGTATAGGCGATTTCATATAATTTCATCCTTCACCTTTTCTTTTCCGAGACGACAGCGTTTACAAATTACGTCAAGAAAATAAACCAATTTTTCTCATTTCCTTTAAAGGGGTGCTACTTGTACCCTAAACTTGACACCGGAGAATCGTCTGACCAAGTTGTAGTAAGTAATATTCGTAGGGAATGGTTTTCAATATCACATACAACTTGTAAGAGTTCTCATGTCCCGTTAATAATGTTTATTGCTAAATATGAAACTTTCACACAACGATCAGATGGTGGAACGTAGTACAAGCCATATTATCCAGGTATATAAACAGCCTTTCTAGATAAAATTAAACCTCCATATTATTGTACAGAATATTAGTTTCATTCAGTTTCCTCAGTGCGATTTAACCGCACGTGTTAGCTAACAGTTAAAATAAATCGACAATAGTAACAAAACTCGTTATATCAGAAAAAGTGGTACTGGGCTCTCTTGTTTGTGATTCCTGTCGTTTCGGCTCCCATGACTCACCCTTCGAGTTCCAAACGTTTACTCGATTGGCAGTGGCGTAGAGTTGGCACATTTTCGTCTGCCACTATTGTTGTACAGAAATTAAGGGAAAATTTAGGTACATTTGGGTGTTGCGATAAGAGGTTTCGAACGACCTAATACGATAGTGGATGAGATGGGAGTTGAGAGATACAAGTGCAAAATAATTTAATAACATGAGAATTCCACAAGGAAAATAAACAATTAAAATAAGGAAGAATTCGTATGATACAACACTGAATCCTCAGTGAAATCAAGATGAGTTGCAGCGATGAAATGATGATGTCATTCTCCAAATTCCTCGTTTTACAACCTGGATTGCGTTGGATTAATGTTGATTTGATGATTGAGTAAATAAGTCTAGTTGATGTTGAAGGACCGGACGTTCGTGGTCGTAACCCTGCTGCAGATGAGCGCGTTGACCATGAAATCGTCTCTTGAGGGCCGATGAATTGTGATGCGCGGTGCCTCGTTGAAGACGACTCGCTTGAGAGCCAGAAGATGAGTCGGGTGAGTCAATGACAAGGAACCTCTGTAGTCGAAAAAACGTGTTCAGAGCGCCAGCGCGTGACTTCACAGAGCGATCACGTAGCGAAGTGCAGATATCGATCCAGAGAAGCTCAACTATTGAGAAATGTCAGAAGAGTCCACAGACTATTCGCTTGACCAATGTTGCTTGTTGGTGACCAAATTCGCAACAAATATCTTTCTGCGAACATCATCTCACTGTCTGACATTACGAAAAACATCTCCCGTTCCGTCCGTCAGCTCGTCGTCTAAACCTACAACCCACTCGTCAGAAGCGGAGTGAAACCCGATAGGTGCCTCGGTACTTTTTTTCAATATTCGCTGCGACCGCAGCCATAATAGTACAGTGTCCACCCAACTTTTACATGAAGAGACGAAGCTGAGGAAAACTAACTGTGAAAATAGCGTTGTTTGATGTTTGTATGAAAAGTATGTGAGCTGATATTTGCGGAATTATTGTCCCTAGGTCAGCCAGATAGGAAGGATCAAATGGGCTTCTCCGAAATGTGAACTGATTGTAAGATCTTTCCGTTAACGTTGTCCAAGTTACAAGAGGCAATATCTTTCTGGTGGATATTATGCAGTAAGATTACGAAATGAATAGTAGAGCACTCCGCCAACTGGACTGCAAGTGAAATAATACGTCGCACCTCAGCCACGTGCGCTATGTCTGTCTGCTGCATTTTCAGAGAGCAGCATTCTGCGCCGTAGATAAGGCCTCTGCTGACCTCTGCTTTGTAGACTTTGCCTTCGATACGTACCGGCATACGATTGGAACATATCACTGCAGATAGCTCTCTCACCCTCTCTGGTAGCTCAGTGATAGCATACTTGCCTTCCACCTCAATGTCGAAATTCGTAGCTTTTCATTGCAATGACCCCGTTCATAAAACTGCGACTACTGAAAAGCGAATCTTACTTCCTATAACCACCTCCTACTACTAATAGTATCACTAACTCTTACTAATTACTAACTGCTCCTACTAACACCTTCACAAGGGTCAAGTTGTTGGTAAACCCTGCTAACCAGCCCACCTACTAACAATAGATCCTACCACCCACCTCCTGCCTCGTATCGCTCCATGTAGATAAGCTTCAATAGCACGCTACATTTCTCATTTAAAAATACTACAATATAAAAAATAACTCTCTCCATTTCGTGATTAGTCTTGCTGAACCTGTTTATGAAAATCGTGAATATTCTGCATTTGGTGAAACGGGTCCAGAATGGTCTCACTGAAAGAATGTCTTCGCTTTCATAGCTGTGAGAGCACGAGTTCAATACACGTCTCGACAGGAGTGAGGTTTTCATCCGGGTTCTCCCTCACTTCCCGTCTAAAGTCTGTTCGTTACCATACCTTCCCTGCTAACCCAACATCTTTCTTCTCAATTCTAGAGTCAAGAGGAAGACACGAAGGGGGTGGGCAGGATATCCTGGGACCCGTTTCACAATAGCACAATTGTTGTACTAACAAATTGTTACAAACAATACTTGAAACAACAAATAGTTTCGAAAAGATTTCGATATCTCATTAGTATGACGTCTTGTCGGTAAGAAGTGGAGTATCTTCACAATTGTTAGTAACAAGTATTTGCGGACTGTTCAGTCTTTCTCATTCAATTCTGCGATGCGTAATGTCAAATTTGGTATTTTAAAAATATTTATTAGTATACTTTATGGGAGATATAGGAAAAAATGAGATATTTTTTTACGTATTGTTAATATTTCAAACTTATTGACAATAACTAACCTAAAATACAGACAAATAACTAAATTAAATGCGATTCTTTCCTCATAATAAGATTTTGTAATATGTTCCTCTTTTTCTTACAGCTTTACAGAGGTCACTCTAAAGCGCTAGTTAAATCCATACACTGACACAAATGTAAAGTACTTTCTTGCTCTGAACGTTTTCTTATGTAGTTGTACATAAGTGAATAGACCATCTTCATCTTCCGAGGAAGAATTAGGCCATCGCTATTATTAAAATGACTCTTGTAACACAGTTAAGCAAAGTAAGAAATACTTGGTTGGTAACAAGTTTATTTTACAAGTTTGTCAGCTACAATTGTTAGAAACCCAACAATGTTAGTGGGTTACAAATAAATCGCTCGTAAAATTGTAAGAAGTAACTAGTAATTACAAGTAAATCTCACCCCCGAAACTCTTGTAAACCTTTATTCAAGGAATTAAATATCTTAACACTTCCCTGCATTTATATTTATGAAACAGTCGTGTTTGTTAAGACCGAATTACTGAAGTGCCACCCTTGCTTTATACGAAACAGTCTCGTTCACGAACACTATACACGCAATAGTAGTAATATTCATCGCCCTAGAGTGTCAACCACTCTTTGCCAAAAGGGACCATACCATTCGGGAATCGTTCTATATAATTCCCTGCCCAAGAATATAAAAGATATTATGAAATTGAATATCTTCAAATCCGCGGTTAAAAACTACCTCCTGCACCAGTGCTTCTACACTGTAAAAGAATTTATTGATTTTAACAAAAGTTAAATTCGTCTTGTACTTTATCACGCCATTGCTGTAGTACTTTTTAAACAACTTATAACAATTTCAAAAACTATTTTCTTGCATGATTGTGTTGTCTTATGGCTCATATTAATTTAGTTTTATGTGTACTCAACATTGGCACGTTTGTGTACATAAATTCTGTAGCCCCATCCTGGCCCGGGTTTTTCTCCGGTTTTCCTTCGGGTAGAGGCGGATTTATCATACAGGTTCTCTAGGCTTTGTCTAGGGGCGGGTCTATTGTAACAATAAATCGTGAATTTAGTGTTATTTCAATTCTTTTGATTTTTAAGCACTATACTCAGAATAATCTATAGTTCGATAATAACTTACATGTAATTTTTTGCTTAAAATTACAAACATATTGACATTCTATTAGTATTATAACTCGCAGCTAACTTTTTATCTTATCTAGGAACTTTTGCTGAAATTTTTGAATCCGCCTCTGCCTTAGGGCCCTTGATCGGAATTGATGGGATGGTCCCTTGCTTGCTTCCGGAGAGTAAATTAGTTTTTTTCCCTCCACGTGGTCATACGCAGTCTGTACTGTTTTTTGACAATAAATTTATTATTATTATTATTATTACAAGTTTAAAAGTGTACCTTTGTGAAACGCTATTAATTGGATATTTTTACATCGTTCTGAAAATGTACTTGTTACATACAAACTTGTACGTCCGTGAATCGGGGCCCCAGAACATTGCCACGCCTTCAGTATTTGCATGAAATATAGAGTTATGAATAACTACATCCTTTTACCAGGTGTGTCTCTTTTTGTTACAGGTTCTTATTTAACTTGACTTTGTTAGTTCGTATGTTTGGGCCAAATCTTGCAACTGAATTTTAAATCAGCTCCCCTCAACCGATTGAACTGAAATTTGGTACATATATACAAACCCTCTGACAATGCAATTTTATGATGTCTATTTCCAATAAAAACTTTTAAAAAGATTTTTCCTTTATAAGGATTTTATTCCGAGAAAACTCGCGACGAATTAATTCCGGGAAGCCTCCCCTGAAATAGAGTCCCTCTCTCTCATACAAGTAAATACAACGCTTTGCATAACCTACACTTTTCGTTTTAATTTCTTATCTTATCATTGCGATCGTTTCTCAGGAGATGTGAATGCTATGGAAAGGTTTATCTCATGGATGCTATATCGTTCATGCTATTGATTTATATTAAAAGTTTGTGTTTAAAAGGTACTTTGAGTATTACAAATGAACAAGCAAGATCAATTATTATAACAAATAAATAAAAAAATTATACTACTAAAAAGTACAATATAAAATAATAACTTGTAACATAAAATCTTCTTAAAAACAAGTTTTCATTTAAGTGGTGTACTAAAACTAATGAAATAAGTTAACGTTTTCAATAAAGTAATGCATTGTCAAATGCTAATACCTGCATACATATTTCACATTAGTGGAAAATGAACGTACTTACTATCTTTATAGCTGAAAATTATATAATGAAAATGATTTTATGTTGAATTATTTGTTTTCAAAAAAACCGTCGCGAGAAATATTCATAAAAGTAAATACCAATTAATTTGTATTTATTGAAAACATTAACTTATTTCATTAGTTTTATTACATCTTTTAAATGAAAACTTCTTTTTAATAAAGTTTTTAATTATTTTATTTTTATTTTATGTGTACTTTACAGAAAAAATATACGATGGAATCACGAGGAATATCGGTGAGAGCCGTTGGGTGCTTCGTTAATCACACTTTTCCCTCGATCGAATACTCACTGAATAGCATGACGAGCGAATTGTGAATAGAAACAAATAGAACTATTTAACACCAATTAGAACACGCGATACGAGAACTAGGAGCCATCATTATTTGCCTTCCATTAGTATGCATGATGACTTGTTATTCCTGTTATGACAATGCTGTTAATGAAGCAGTTACGCTGGAATGAAATATTACATTTGTAATGAATTTTTTTATTCGTAATTTTCTCATATGTAAAAAAAGTTATTTATTTTCTCAACCCTCCATCCACACTTACGCAAACGTCTGACGACTTTGAATATCAACGTGCAACTTTGAGTATTGTAATTATATAATAGTTCCCAGACTAAACTAACTAAAATAAAGATCAACATGAGTCGATGTATTTCGAAACCCAAACAGGAGTAACGTTGACGCGAGTGTTTTCGAAAGCGATCATAAATTCAAAGAAGCAGATAATTTCAAAGTATATTTACGTAAGGGGGGTCTTCAGTAGAACACAGACTGCGTAGGTCATAAAAGGACATTCGCCCAAGAAACCGCAGCGGTCGCGTGGTTAAGATTCAAGTGTTTGTGTTCGGCCCAATTAGAATAAACAACGATTGAACCATCGACTCGCGTTGCAGATGAGCAGCATTTGAAGGTGTGGGTGATGAGATTAGATAGAGAAACGGACAAACATGCCTCGTCCGAGAGAAACGCTGCTGCGGAGGATAAAAGATTGAATATTAAATAATGAAGTTCTCAAAAGAGCAACGCCACGACTTGCATCATCGCCGAGCGACCGTAGGGGGACGCGTAACTCGCCGTGGGAGATTTTTTCCTAAAATTTTGAGACAAGGGAGGCGGATTAATAACGACGAGAAGTTGGGACGAAGTAATAAAAAAGGAGGAGCGAAGCAGTAAGAACTTCTTGCTTCTTCGGCTCCTTGCTGTTTTACAATACGTTAGATTGACTTAGGAGGTTCACTCAGAGAGATTTTACTTAGAACTTCACTAAGAATTTCACTTGAAACTTCACTCAGATTCGATTATTTCATTCCATGTACTTCAAGTTGTTTCATGGATTATTTCCGACTTCGTAATAGTCGAGTATTTGTTCCGATCATAAGACATTTTATATTTGTGGGGCATCATTTGGACTTGGGAATGATGGCTCAAGTAATGCACATTACGAACAATACTTGGTGAACTTGGGTTCGAGAACGAGCTCTGGAGATGTTGATTGGAACAATGACGGCGTCGTTTTGCTGAATCGGCTCCTCCGAAACGGATGGGCGCTTTAGAAGTAGGAAACGAGTGAGGAGGCGACGTGTCCGTGAATTATCAGGACCAGGGAACCCGCTCCATTCTGAAGCCGTGATCACCCATCTTTGCAACAAAGGTAATGAACAAATGCTGGTTGCATCCAGTCACCAAATATCGCAGCGAAGAAGATTAGCGCGTGCGTCGAGCATGAAATCATTACGACTCAGCTCAGAACTCTAAAAACATTAGCTTGAATTATATGGGCCTATTGCAGAAAATGAGCTATCTAATGTGTAATCGTTTTTTATAAATACAATTAACATTTGCCTTCAGCCTTTTTATTTGATGACAAGATCTAGTAAGTTAGAACTCATTGTCAATATTTTCTGTGTTTGTGCCTTTTTGGGGGAATGTTAATGGGGAAGAAGAAAGAAGAAAGCATGGTAGTTTTAGATATCGTGCATTACTAATAAATAAACGATTTAGTCATTTTATTTTCAAATTGCGATTTCCTTACGGAACTCTGTGTGTGTTTTCGCCTTTTAAATAATACGAATCCCAAACTCATTTCAATGAGAACCTTGAATTCTCATGTGTATATTTTTTTAGGTCACTTATTATCCTAGGAATTCCTCAATTAAATTGCCCCACTTTTCAGGACAATTTGGCGCCCAACTTTCAAGACCAGCATCATTTAAACCCATGGTATTCGTTAATAATCTTGTTTAATTAAACGCATCACGGTATAGACACTCCTTTAAAATATACCGAGTGTTTAAAATATATGTGAAGTGGTCTCAAATCATTGTTTTTAGAATGACTTTATACTTTCTTCATACCAATACTTGTGTAATACGAAAGTAAATAAATGAAACCCCTCCGGTGGCTCAAGGCTAGCATGCTTGCTTGCCACTTAATTACTCCAGGATTAATTCCAGGTTGGGTCAGAAAAAACTTGTGGCTTTTCACTTCAATGTTCCAGTTTAACACACTTGTGACAGTTGAAAAGCAAATCCTCCTCCTTCTGTCCACCCCCTTCTTCTCCTACTATCACTTACTCTTACTATTACTAACTACTCCTACTTTCACCTCCACTTGGGCTACGTTGTTGGTAAACCAAAACACCTACCAACATTATCCCCCACCTCCTATCAATTCATGTTATAAGATTCAAGAGCACCCTACATTTCTCATTTACAAATACAACATTTAAAAAATAGATGAAAAACAGTACCAATGTATTACCAGATACATACGACCATGATGCAGAAATAATAAATGTAAAATATAAAATATTTACAACATTCAAACTATGAATGTCGTGATTATTTTTTAGCGCTACCTGGTAGACAAGTAATTTCACGCACTATAGAGAGTATACGGTACATGGAGTTCTGGGACAGTTGTATAAAGGGACGTTTACACTTGTATACAAGTTTGAAGGACTTGTATCAGATTTATGTCAATTTGTGTGAGCTAGTATATATATAGTTACTCTTTGACATGTCACGCTACAGGTACTCAGAGAAATCCCGATACATTTTGTATGAACTTCATTCAGGATATACATGTCGCTCAACGCAACCGCATATGCACAGATCCCATTGCTAGTACGCGCTCCGCCATGATTGTTTACAAACTAGATGTGTTCTTTGTAGGTTAAGTCATTGTTGTTGTACGTAATCTTGAGTGTTGAGTAGAGCATATTATATTAACTAATTAGTTTAGATTAGTTTATTTATTTAGTAGATTAGTATATAAGTTTGTGTTCTTCCCTCGCGATACACTTAGAATTCCCTGATACAAATCGCTAAGTGTAAACGCTTCCGTATACGTGTATGTGGTAGAAGTGTCTGAATTCATACTTCCGAAAGGTTGCGTATAGATATATCTTATAAAAGTCGCTCATACATATATACGAGTGTAAACGTACCGTAACAGTGATATAAAATTAAGCTTATTTTGTTCTATATTTAAGGTAGAGAACTGAAAATCGCTTCAATTCGATGTATACTCACAAACACATATTGTGTGTCGCAACAGTACACGAGGGCAGACCTTCGTAAAACAGTGATGGCTACATAACTAACTTCCAAATTTCATTAGTAATTCTGCGTAATTATCTCCTGTATTCTTATACGTACCTCTTCAATTTGTTTGCATTGATAGCCAAACTTAGTTTGCTCTGCTTTATTAGGGCATTCATACGACTGTGCAGAACCGTTCACCTGAAGAGAGAAAAAATCATACGGGTGTACTGTTAAATGGATATATCGAATTTCGATACACAACTAAAGATAATCTACTCATAAATGAAATTAAAATTATTATTATTCGTTCGGAAACTAATAACAGAAAAGGGTAAAACTAAAAAACTCTTATAATAATTAAAATTATGGTCAGGAAAATAGTTAGATAGTGCGTGTGACCACGCGGACGGCAATAAACTAAACAGCAAGGGAGCAACCCATCAATTCCAATCAAGAGCCATGAGGCAGTGGCGCATTTATAATTTCTATACGTCACTATCTGCAAGCTATCTTTGATAAAGTATGTGTGGTACGTCGCGATTGTATGATATTAGACTGTGATTGAGATATTACTCTTAAATAGTCTAATTATTTCCTCGGTTTGCGAAATAAGCACCCGTTAAAATTGATTGTAAATACTTACTTTCATCTGTGCTTCGTAAGTTATCCCAGCATACAACGTCCCGAAGTACAAATTTAGTTTCTTGTCACGCTTCTTCTTGTATAGACCTGGAATGATGGCTGACACGACCCATCTGGAACTCACCAATGCTCCGGTGAGATCAGGAGCAGGGGGGAGTAGAATTAACACCACGAAAGGGAATTCACCCTGCAAATAAAATACTTCTCGTTAATAATTTCAGTGATTTGTCCACATTCAACGCCCTAGGACTCTCAATATCATTTAAAACGCATATGGTAATAGAATCACGTGCGGGCATCACGGCGCGGCGTGCTCAGGTAGAGCCATATATACAGAGTGCGGCTGATGCGCGATACGCTGCGCCATTTTTCCTTCAATACGGAGCGAATTTAAACTTCCAAGATACATTGCAATAAAATCATTCAATTCGTGTCACTTAAATGTCTGTCGGCCAGCAAACCTCCTAAAACCCGAGAACCACTTCTCCGATTTTCGTGATTCTTTTCTTTTTTAATTCATAAATATGTTCTCTGGCAAGGTTTGCGTATATATTTTGTTATCTTAGGTATCGCAAGTAAAAGGCAATAACGATAATAGACAATCGAGTCCGGAGAAAATCTATCCGGTGACTATTGCATATGCTGCCTAATCGGTTAGTGATAGGTGGCAACAATGAATGGTAATATTGTTCGCCTCAAAGAGTTCTACAAAACGTCCGCAATAGCGTATGTCTATCTACAAGCGTTAAACAAAATTATTGAAAAAAAAAGTTTTAAAAATAGACGTGTCAGAATACTTCAAATTAAGATAGTGACTCAATAAGATAAAAATGAATCCTAATCCAATTAAATGCATTGTGTGTTTCGTGCATTTAAGTAAGATGAAAACGGTCTTTAAATCGTAAAATTTGTACGAATAGTTTAGAATTTACAAGAGTTTTAGTTTTACAAGCAGTCGCTGCCGCCGACGCTGACCCCGTCGTGTGTTGCCGCGGGAGGACCAGACAAGCATTTGACTGGCACGCTGCCTTGTAGTGAATCATGTGAAACAAACATTTTCTACTTACATTAGTGTATTTGAATCACGCGCCACTTTGACTGAAACATGGTGGATCTCGGTGAGTGGGGTAGATCGACCATACTCTCTCTAGACGCACTCTGCATATATATGCATAGACCGAACAGTCTTATGCACCGGTTGTCCGAAGCGGAAAATGTTGTAAGATGTCTCTGTCTTTCTCGCTCATCGGCTTTGGTTGGGGAACTCGATACCCCTCCCTGACTGCTGCTCACAAGTCGTCGCGCAGAAATACCTTACCCCCTCCAAGTGGGTGTGCGAGAGACAGAGTTACCTCTCAGTATCTTGTCTTCAGTTATCACGGGCAACCTACATCAGAGACGGTTGAGTCTATTTATATTTATGTCTTTGGTTCTGACAAGAGTAGCCTTTCTTATTCTTATAGTAAGAAAACTTTTTTTTTGTGGGGCTTTAGGGCTCGTCAACATCGAGGTCATTAGAGCCCAAGTAAAAAAACAGTGAAGAAATGAGTGAAGAATGATACGTTAATTATAGAATGAACGTAATGTCAAAATAATATGGTTAATAACAAAACCTAGCATCTGTGAGAACCTTATCTATACCCAAGAAGAAGAAGAGAAAACGAGAAGTTAACGAGTTTGGGAGAACTGCCAACCAACACAATTCATTACTCCTGCGTCGTATATTTCGGAACTTGGTGATATTCTATCTTATACATTGTATTCATCACTATCAAACTTGACGTGATTCCTCTAAAAAATAATATCTTAAAAATATTATTTTTATCTCTTTTTAGAGAAACACAAAATTAAAATTCGTTTTCCTAAAATATATTGCGTTAATCGTCCAAGAAATTTTAATTTTTCAACGAAATTCATTTTACGATAGTTTGTATGTTGCTTCCGCAGTGTGGGCACACATGTAACAAATATGAAGAGCTGGCAACTGTGATGAGTTAGATTTTTGTACTGTGTTCCGAAGAGTGACGTTCTCACTAAAGAACTTCTCGAGCTCGTGAATTTTTGAGAGAGTGAGTATTCTAGTCTGCGTATTGACGAGGATCGTTTGTTTCATTCTAAAATTTTGGCGGTTGGCTGCCCTGAAACTCCACGCGACACTGCCATCTTTATTTTGTTGCTGTTCAAAATCTCGATAACTTTACTTCATCTATGGCTTTGTGTTTGAGCCAAGGCCGTAGATACAGAAGGCTCTTACAATGGCGGCCATGTTTGTGCTTTTAGTCATTTAACAATGAAATAAACGAAGGACGATTTGTTCCTTGGGGCGAATGAGAAGGAATTACTACGATTATAAATGGAAGCTAGCATCAACATGGACGCTCAAAGTCACGTGATAGCAATCGGGTTCTGTCGGCAAAGCGCTCTTCAAAGGTTGTCGGAACCTTATCTATCTATGGCCTTGGGTAAAGCACGTTATGCGCGCGGCCTGTGAAGACTGGCTGGAGCCAGGGTTGGTCAATAGGCTGTCCTCGCGGGACAGAAGAGGTTGTACGGCTAATTTAAGAACGAATGAACCTGATTTTCTGTATGATGAACGCGTAGGTAGTACCCTATGTTTGCTACGCATGGAACATTGAGTAACAAGAAATGAAGTATTAAATTTCATTATCAATTATTACGCAAAAAAATCATAAATAAAATTATGTACTTTATCATTGTCTTTTTCCCTGTTATAATTTTGTATTTCTTTTATATATGATCGAAGCTGAAATAAATCGAGTTGCCTTCAGAAATATTCTTCAGAGTTACCAGTAGATCTGTCGCATTATTGAGCAGAAACCTGTCGAACGCGGAGTCACTGAGACCAGGGAAGGAATTTGTGAACACGACTCCCCCCCCTCCAAGCGGATGTGCGTGCGAGATGGCGAAATCTTTCCGTATCTTTTGTTTCGTGTTATCAAGGACAATCGGCACCAGAGACGGTTGCCTCTATTTATTTAATGGGCTCGATGTTTACGAGCCCTAAAGCCCCACAAAAAAAAATCTATGTGGCAAAGAAGGTGACCCGCTGCTTCCTCCGGTGTCCGTTGGTGGCGCTGGTGAGCAAAAAGATTTTCACCTGCCATTTGTTTTCAAGTTACCCATAATGCACTACAAAACTGCTACCAACCTAGATAATTCTTCAGAAACATCGACGATTAGTTTTGCTTGGTGAAACGCATAAAATATAATCGCGATTCCATTTACTTAATGACCTCTCTCGGTTGTAGATTAGGGTTGTGGGACATGGCCCTTCAAAGGGTAGAAAAACTGAGGAAGGGTCGCGACAATTTATTAATCAAGTTCTGCCCATTAACAGCGACGTGGTGAGGACTCCAGGTAGAGTGTGTTCACAAATCCTTTGCGACGTCGCTGTTAATGGGCAGCTTTTAGAACACACCTATCGCAATTTATTGCCGTAAAACATTTAATATCTGCTTCCTTATCTCGATTTCCCAAATAAAACGCTTTACAAACTTCATTGTCACGTGTTCTTATTCTGCCCCTGTCAATATATCTTCTTGTGGTGACGTTTTCAGACATTATCGAAAAAAATTGATATTACGAATCTACAGGTGAAATATAATCCATTCATATAGTTTTTATTCATATAAAGCTATTATTAAAAATTTTTTGAGACGTATCACCGAGCAAAAATCGTGTGCTGTGAAACAATTGTCCATATATTTGGGGTTGATGTAAATATCTGCTTGCCTGGCAATGTTTGGGGCACTCGAGGCAAACGGGTATCGACGAAAGACGCGTGGGTCGCCGGTCTCTGGCCAGTGAAATCTCCGATGAATGTACACGCGCACGTTTTGTTCCTATTAATGGGTTCTATCATCTCTCCAATTGTATACGTAGTGTTTTGGAACACTCTATATTCCTTTGAAGCAGACATTTTGATCTTTAAAGAGAGCAATAATGTTCAAAAAGGAGAAACTTTTATTTGCCTTTTAGAAACGTATCATAAGTTAAACATTTTCTATTTATTATTTTATGGCCTATGTGAAAAGTAGTTCCATATGAAACCACTATGCTGTAAGAACAATTATCATTATTTCACAACTTTGTTTGAGCTATATAAATGCACCTGTACTAACTTATTTCACAACTTACTGTTTTTAGTACAACATAAATAGTTATTCTCCAGCACAAAGAGGTTTGGTCTAGGTCGTAGATGTCAAGTAGGACCTAAATTTTAGATGTCTAGTAAGTTGTTTCTGTTCCTAAATGCCCTACTTGCATTTTCGTGTGACATATAAATGTAAGACTAAAAGGTTATTTTTATTGTTTGCATAATCACTAAATATATCAGAGAAAAATATAGAATGAAATTTTATCACCTGTATGTAAAGATACAAAAAAGCTGGGCTAGTGATGCTGATGCAAACTGTGCGTTACAACAATAAACCTATATTAATATTTTTATCTTAATATTTGTAAAAAGAAAAGCAGCTCGCTATTGAAGCTTATCTACATGGAGCGATTGGATCTGTGAGGCGGGTAGGACCATTGTTTGTAAGTGTGCCGGTTAGGTGGGTTTACCAACAACTTGGCCCGCGTGGAGAGGTTAGTAGAAGTAGTTAGTAATAGTTATGATACTAGGAGCTGTAGGAGGTGGATAGAAGGAGGAGGGTTTTCTGTTCAGTAGTCACAACTGTGTTAACTGGGACATTAATGCGAAAATCTACAAATTTTATCTGGTCCCACCGGCAGTTGAACCCGGGATGTCTTTGGTGAAGAGCAAGAATGCTACCACCTGAGCCACAGGAGTAACTCTATTTCTACGAAGAGGGATATTTGAAAGGCGTAGAGGCCAAGGCCTCGCCACATATTGTGCATAATTATATTTTTTTGTACATAAACCGCCCTATTGAAATTGAAATAAATCTGTTACCTTCACTGCGGTCCTTCTCTGTGCGAAGAGTGGAATTCTACCTCTATGATGCTCACCAACGAAATACTCTTGTTGTAATAATCTGCTGGGATTTTCTGTCGAAAGGAAAACCAAAGAAATTTACTGTGATGATGTTATCAGCCATTGGAATAACAAAAAAAAAATATTGCAGTTCGGCCAATTATTTATTATTACTTTGCCAACGCTTCGGTAACGAACGTTAACTTCATCAGGGCTTGGTAAAGTTTATACAGTCACACACATTCTCTCCAGCTACCAACACTTCGATAAAAATACCACATAATAACCCTCTCCATGAATTGAGCATTCAAATCGCCCAACCAAGCCCATATTGTTAAGAGCAAGTTATAAGACAACACTCATATTAAAAGAACATAGAAGCTACATTTAACTTGGGTACACCTCATTCCTCACCGTTAAATTACTGAACACTACTAAAAATATCTCTTTTAATACGAGTGTTGTCTCGTAATTTTCTCTCTACAATATGTGATTGGTTGGGTGATAGGTGTGCCCCATTCATGAGAATTGTTATGTGATATTTTTATCGAAGTGTTGGTAGCTGGAAAGAATGTGTGTGACTGTATAAACTTTACCAAGCCCTGATGAAGTTAACGTTCGTTAGCGAAATGTTGGCAAAGTAATAATAAATAATTGACTAAACCGCAAGAAATTTTTCTGGCAAAAGAAATTTATGCTAAATAAGGTGAATTATTTGGAATGTCTGTTGTACGGAAATCGGAAAATGTAATTGATAAAATTATTTGAAATTGTAAAGGACACTTCTTAAGGATTATTGCAACTAAAACACAAAGAATGGTTAATATTGATGTATTATAAGAGCAGAAGAATAAATAAAATGGCTGCTAATCAGTAGATGTGAGTTGTAACTCGTATGACTGAAGTCTGCGAAGCTTACTCATGTGTCCGCCAGAGTTCAATTACGATACGTGAGGCGAATAATTCACTGAACGTAAACCATACGTGACCGAATTGTAGAAGCAAAATTGTACAAAGGTTTTGAAGAACATTGTTTTCAAGTACATAATCTAAAAGTGAAATGGAAACCATAGAAGTCAGAGGTCTTAACTATGCACTTAGTTTATTAAGCTTTCTGAGTAAAATGTATTTTACTTGTCTGGATTTTAAAATAATTCGTAATTGCGTACATATTATTATACAATACTAAAAACTGTAGGTTTTCTTCGTGGTATTTAATTTCTGAAATTAATCAAAGTTAAAATTTAAATTTATCACGAAAATAGAGAAATATGGAAACTAACATTTGAAATTAAAATTGTATATTAAAAAAACCCAGAGTAACGCCGGGCATAATGAGCTAAAAAATCCGAACCTGTTGACACCAGAATGACCAGTAATGAGTTTCTTTTAAAATCCAGGGTAAAACCGGGTAGTTCTGCTACTGTTATAATAAATAGTTAGTAGATAAGATAGGAGCTAACCTCTTTTCGCAGTATTAGTGTGATAGTGGGCTTCCGCAGTCGGAGTCAAATGCGTTGTCGTGAAGATATTGCTAAGATTGCTGATAAGTATTGCAAGAGTTGTTGGCCAAGATGTGTGGCTTGAGTAAACGAGTGAAGACATACGAGGGAATGTAAACCATTTATATAAACTGGGTCAGGGAGACACAGAGAGTGCTGAGCTGGGTCGGGAGGCGGCGACGTCACGGTCAATGGTCATATTTAAGAGAGAGATCTCAAGACTCGAGGGCTCACAGAGAGACACGCTGCCAAGAGACGTCAGAAGACTCCGGCTTACGAGGGTCGCGCCGAGCGCCGACGGACGGACGCCGACCGAAGGCAGCTGAACGCTCTTCGAAGCCTGACCGAACCTAGACGACTGACCGTCGCCGCTTCACCGCCGGACCATGTTCACTCAACCGACTCAGCTCTCTCGCTCTCTGACCAGCCATGCCACCTTCAACACCGAGTGTGAGTAAACCAGCATAAACCCAAACTGCATTTTGATTGACTCACGGCTAGGACTCCCAACCACTCTCTTAACCTCTCCCCTCTAGTTGTGATGGCCCCGCGCGGCTAGATACTCCGTCAACCTCCAGAGGCCTCGCGGCGGCCCATCACCACAGCGTCTTGAAATCGCCGCGTCTTGGCACAAGAATCTACGAAGTCAACTGATACGTTAAAGACCACAGCAAGATGACCGAAACGTCAATACTTCGTCCCAAGACGTGGCGAATCTTGGATAGCCGAAACTGTTATCGGACTTAACAAGCTAAATACTTCAAATACACAATTTAGTCACACAATTCACACGAAAAATAACCGCGAGTACGTGGCTAGGAATTATAAAACTACACTCAAAGTCATGTGACTTTACCGAAAAATTGTAATGCACAACACTAGTTCCCAACTTCTACGAACATAAGTAATATCCAAATAAATATTAATAGTTCTCATAAAAATAACTTTTTACTGTAAAAAGAAATACAAGTCAATAACATTTCAAACTAAGTCACAAGGTAATATTCCCTTGATCCAAAAATAACAAAATGGCGCCACAAATGCAAGTGTATTGAATTGATGACCGATGTTTAAAGAATCCGAAAGTTCTGTCAACATTACGCGAGGTATACCTTTATCGACGATGGCCAAGTAAAAGCTTTGGATACACACTGTACAAACCGTGTACCGGCATCAAGCCAGTTAGACTGGCAATAAATAAATAAATAAATTATTAATTTGTCAAGAGAGCAGTCACAAACTCCCTATGACCACGATGAAGACATTAAACTAATTAACTGCTACTACTTTAGAATAAACTAATAAACACTGTGGGTTCCCGTTCATATTTTCTTTGTTAGGTTACATTTTCTTAGAGTACAGTGACATGATTTTGAGTATACTTCACCAATTTCTGAAATTCATCCTTCTTTGCTTTTGCCACTGTAAAATCTAATGTATTAAAACTGTGAAAAGCGTGATAGAAATGTTTTGACCATTATTTACTACAGTGAAACTTCTCAATGACGGACACTCATGGGACTTTAAAAATTTGTCTTCTATTACGAATTTTCCGCTTTTGGGAAGTTAAGGTGAAAGTAGAATAACCAAAGTAGATATATCAAATGTAACGTCAAGCTTTCTAAAATGCCCCTCTCAGTCTCGTTTTGCTAAACACCCCGCTCCCTCCCTCCAGAGAGTTATCTAATGTATGAAAGATATCTAACAAAGAATCATTTTCGCATTTTTACTTGACAGATTCAATTTAGTCCAGACCGCACAACATTTATTACATAGTACACCGTTCATATTTAATACCAAAATTGTAAATATTAAAGACAAAAAAATACATATTCAAAAACAAATTTTAATTTAACTTGCTTAAAAAAATTATTCCATTTAATTTTTGTGATAATTTATCACTTACCCGCGTCATCCCACGGTGGTATTGTATCATCAATGTTTGCACCACTCACGAAGTTCAAACATAACTTCATTAGGAGGTACAGGGCAGCTGATAATTGCCTCCCAGAAGAATCCTTTAGCTTCATTTTGTGAATGAATTTGTATTGAATACGTAACCATGGAGCATGTAAAGAGTGTTAGCATGGAATAAGATATATTATGTCTTTTCTGTTACTTTTCAATTTGGGTCTTACCACACATACTAAATTAACTTCCTCTTTAGTATAATATCTCGTTTGAATTAACAAACGCAATTCATATCAATCAATCAGTATAAACATGAGAAGCTACAGTTTATAGATTTAAATTTCTGCCGCGGGTGTCGCTGCCAACGAGACTTCACAGAACTGAAAACTGGGTACGCAGAGCTATCTACAGGAGCGTCTTCCACGTATAGAATTTTGTAAACTCTTACCACAGTTCTCCAATAATGTGTTTAGTCTGGATTTAGTCTGCGGTCAACTGCTATGAAGTCTTATTCGATACGCTATGGAGAATGTTTTATATTTATTTAAGAAAAATACACAAGTTATCGAGAACAGACACATCAAAATCAATTAGATGTAGCCTCCAATATTGACCAGTTCTTACAAATAGTTTAGCTATTTATTCATCTCGGTGTACTCATTAAACTAATATTCGTGAAAGAAAATGGCACTACCTTCCTCATATCATGGATTGTTTTATTTATATATTGTTAATGCTTTACTCGACTTCGTTTGTCACCCATTCAGAACGTAATATTCGTACTCATAATTCAGTTTCGGATAGTTGGCAAATGATAGTATGCTCAAATATATTGTAACGAAAATTACAATTATTTATTAATTCATCAATTACAAATAAATATGGAGACGTAAAATTCTTGTCATCTACAACGATGGAGTTCTCCCAGTATAAAATCCCTGTGCAAACAATTTTGTCCCGTAGAAAAAATAGCTGCACATTGATATCCGGCTCAGAGGACCGAAAAGGTATAAACAAATTTGTCGCTATACATGAAGAGATGTGCAGACAATTTACAAGCTTTATCTGCACATTGGGATCGAAGGACCAAAATGTTATGAAAGTAATGAATGATGAAGGGATGAAGGTGTAAGATGAGTAACGATTGCCAGCAAATAACAATTTACTGAAACACGCTATAAATAGAACAAGAGCTGATGAGGTGATACAAATACCAAGATAGAAATGTAGATGAGGCGCTGCGATAGTGTTGAGCGCTATATGACAGCGAGTCTAGTGCTGACTGCTGACGAGTGGCGAGCGGACAGTTTGACTGACTGCTCGGGTGAGGTGACCGCGAGCGAGTGCCTGCTGGTGAGAGGCAAGTGATAAATGGCGGCGAGTGATCCACGTTGTGTAGGTCGTCGGGATGACGGTATGCGTTGATGGCGTGATGCGTGACCAGAGAGGGAGCGTGGCGAGACGAATGTGCCCCTCCGGTGATGTAAATGAACTTCTCTGGAGTGCAGTGGGCCCGAGACTTGTCCGACTTCTCTCGAATGCAGCGGGAGAGAGAGTGTGAGAGAGAGTGTCTGATCGCTCTCGCGAGCGGTGCCAGCACATGCTCAGACTGGCTGTGCATAGACTGGCACTGTAGCGCGAGTTGACGCTCCAATCGCGTAGCGGGACGTCGTGACGGTTGCATAATTTCTGGCGGGAAGCGCCGCCAGAATAATCGATAAATGAGGCGTCGTTTTTCTCATATGCTTATGTCACCTTTGCACAAAGAGCGAGTTCAGAAATGACTCGCTTGTGTTAATAATGTTACAACAACAAAAAAATGTCTGAACAATCCCTTTCGCGGGAAATAACTCCAGAAAGTTCATTGTAGAGTAGTCTATTCCTTGATATAACGACCTGATACAGCCAATAAATGTTACAAACATGAACCTGTTATAGAGAGAAACTCATATAACATAATAACAGAAGATGGAGAGATTCAAAAACGGGAAGTATGAGAACCTATATTTCTAAAGGAAAGTATTTAAAGCTCTGAAATGAAATCACAAACAATTACAATTAGACACAAAAACTACGCAGAATTAGCTATAACTCCGCGTAACTTTTTGCTCTTAATCGCTCTTTACTGCAGAAAATTAAACATATCTTCAGAATACTCGGTGACCGCTTTAAAAATACATTTTAATAATTAATACAGTTTTGATTAAATTTAAAAAAATATTATCATCTGTATAAAAAATTTTAAAAAAAGTAATGAAAGTAATTTTCTAAAAAATAAATTCTTTTCTCGTTAGAGACGATACATTTCCTGCAAATATTAGGTAGCCTTTTAAGACCGCCGGACAAAGTAACTGACATCTGGTGGCATGAAACTCAACTAACGTTTTCCGGGTAAGCTGGCCTTCGCACTTTCTCTCTTACATCTCAGTTGAGAAGTGAAGCTATAGTGTCTTGTTCTTATACGTAACTCGAAATAATGAGGCATTGCTTTGTTGCTGAATGTTAAAGTCGAAGTGGAGGTATGTTCTGGTTTCCCAGAAATCCAAGTATGTGAAATTTGTGGAGAAATGAATGTAAGATAAATAAACAAGTGACTGAGAACATGAACATACGTTCGTAATGATTTCGAAGAATATCAAGATCTTATATCCTAACCCTTGACAGCTCTGATCCCTCTATCTTAGGACGGGTGTTTTCGTGAAAGATTTGGAATACGTCCAAGTATCAAAATCGCTGTACTTTCCATAACTTTCCGTCAATATACTTCGGACACTTGAGAATCACCGTTACTCGCTGCTGACGGCGGCTAACTAATGGACGTAGCAGAGCTATGTAAGACGAGGTTGCCTCGATATTTGCGTGATTAAAAAGCTAAAATCGATGTAAAGATATTTAATGTCAATCATTTACATAAATTTAGGACTCTTGTCCTCGCTATTGCAGTAATGGAGTCAATGTCAGTGAGTGGTGTCGGACCCTCCTTACCAGTGCTGATACGACTCACGAACTCACGTTGTGCCACCGAGGTTTCTCGTTCTGGGATTGTACGTGATCAGCACGTAAATATTATTCGAACACACGTAATTGTATTATTATTATTGTTATTATTATTATTATTATAACTTAGTTCTCTCAACTTGTGTTGGTTTTTCTCTCAGCAGTGGATTTAAATATTGTTCTGCTGGGAGGAAGAATCTGTTTCAGGTCCAAGAACTTTCTGGTAATGTGGACTGAGGACAGAAGGACACTGTGTTGCAATCTACTTATTATATTGGTGTTGATTTTGAGTTTTTTAATGGAGTCGACCAAGGATTTGGGGTACTAGTTCTAGGGTAGATAAAATGATAGGCACTATGATCACTTCTTGAACATTCCAGAGTTTTTTTACTTCAAAGGTCAGTTGTTGGTATTTTGATATTTTGTCGTTCTTTGTTTTTTCTAGATTGTTGTAATTTACAACAGAAAAATCGATGAGATACACTTTTGAATCTTTTCTTTTCCAAAGGATGGTATCAGGTCTGTTGTGAATTGTTGTTAGGTCAGTGAGAATGCTTCTATCCCAGTACAAAATATTTGACTTCAAATCGTCTTGCAGAACTCGTTGAGGTTTATACAGATGGTCTGGTGGTATGGGATTTTTAATGAAGTTCAGTGATTTTGCAATTTCCATGTGAATTATTTTTCCTATGTTATTGTGTCTAGTTTTGTAATCATTTTGGGCCAACTGTGTGTAATCACCAATGATATGCTAGAGAGTTTCTTTGGTTTGTTTACATCGGCGACATGAATCTGTGATTCCGATTTCTTTCAGGATTATTTTCCTGTAGTTTCTGGTTGGTGTGACTCCGTCTTGCATTGATACTATGAAGCCTTCTGTTTCTGGGAATAATTTGCCGTTCATTAACCATTTAATTGATTCTATTTTATTTATTTTGCTGTTGGTCTGTTGGTTGGGGTAGTTCCCGTGTATTGGTTTATCGTGCCAGGTTGTCATTCTATTTTTTTTGTATTGGTTGGGGTAGAGGCTCATTCAGGTGACAGGGTGTATAGTTTTTATCACTGGTTATAATTGTTTGTTGTAGTGATGAGGTATACGCTTTGTTCCGGAAAAACTTATTGAGGATGTACTTTTTTCTTTCATGGAGGTCTTTGATTGGTATGATGCCTCTTCCGCCCTGGTTACGTGGTATGAACATTCGTTCTAATGCTGATTTAGGATGGTGTTTGTTGTTGCTTGCCATCGTTTCTCTGATTTTCCTCTCTAAATTTTCCAGATCTGTAGTTGACCATTTTACTACCCCAAATGAGTAGGATAGTATGGGGATGACTAATGAGTTCATTGCTTTCGTCAGGTTACGTGAATTAAAACAAGTTGTTGTTGTTATTTCCATCCTTCTCATGAGTTCTGTAGTAATGTGTTCTTTGACTATTGTGTGTTCTATTCTATTTGTTTGCATCACACCCAAGTATTTGTACAGTTCATTAGGTTCTAGTTGTTCTATATCTTGATCTTCTACTGTAGTGTACGGAGTTATCTCTTTAACTTTACCACGCACAAGGTTTTGTAATTTACATTTATCTATTCCGAATTCCATTCTGATGTCTTTGCTGAATTGTTCTATAATTTTCAAGATCTTTTTCAGACTTTCTGCATTTCTTGCGTAAATTTTGATGTCATCCATGTACATTAAATGTGTGACACAGCATTCGACTTTTCTGTTTTTGATATTGAATCCTAAACTCTTCCCTTGTTGTTTGAGGATAGTGGATAAAGGATTTAGAGCTAAGCAAAAGAGTAATCCACTGATTGAATCCCCTTGAAATATTCCTCTGTTGATGCGTATTTTGTTTTCAGTTGTATTAGAGGCCTTGCTGATGGTTTGGTTGCTTTCTGCGCTTCTACTTTTGTTGTTGGAAAGGATGAGTCTGGTGCTCCATTATTATTATTATTATTATTATTATTATTATTATTATTATTCATTTTTTATTCTTGAACAATGATGTTAAGAGCTCGGTATGCTACTTGTAACGTAGTGCTACTCCGACACCAGTGTCCTTTATTTTGTTTGTGAGACTGATCTATTTTTAAAAGAGAATGTGATGCTTCAGTCTCCGGAGCTTCAGCAGAAGGTTATTTTTGGGCCAAAGTGAAAGATGCCCGGTGTTGCCACAAATCCAACTGTGTCGTCTGCTCATGCGATGCTGGTAGGCACCGTCACGTGGTCTCCTGCGTATATATATATAGCGGGGCGAAGGCTGCCTCCAGAGCTCAGATTGTCGAGTGGTGAAGCTCATGGTATATGCCAGGTAGTAAGGTCCAGGGCGACCTTAGGGAAACTTTGATGTTTCGCTCACATCGGTTGATTTGATGTGAATTCTAAGTTGCTGCGGTAACTAGCAGGATGCTGGTTTGAATATCAGTATCATTTGGTTGCTTTAACTAAGTCTGCATTATACTTGAGTTTGTTATAATTTTGATCAATTAAGATGAAGTTAAGACTCCGCTGAGTTACAATTGAATTTTCATTTTGATACATTCTGGAGATAGAACATATTCCACTAGAATATGTTACTAAGTAACTTAAAATATTTCATTCAGATTGAATTTTAGAGTTCCTGATTCTTTTCAAAACTTTCCTTGCTTGCTCACTGTTTCAGAAAAATTCACAAGTAAATGATGGGTTACTGTAATATTTTTGTATGTAAATGTGCAACAGCACATGTTTCCTTTTTNGGGGGGGGGGAATTTTTTTTAAAACTGTTCTGTGTTTGATTTTCCCCGTGAACACGGGGTAGTGGCGACCGAAATTACCCCCGTAACGACTTGGAGGAGGAGCAAGTTGTTACACTACTCTCTTTCAAGTTGCATCCTAAGGAAAGGAGTATCTGTATCTCGTAATGCAATTTCTTGTACTCCCAATCTTTTAGCCTCCCTGGACGTTCCGCCAGGTTGGAGACAATGACCTAGGGATTGTCCCAAGACCGTCAACAATGATTGGTACTATTTCAGTTCAGTTCATTTCACACTCGACCAATTTTCATTAAAAGTTCTTATAGTTAAATTTCTTCACGGGATTGTTAATTCCCACGTTCGAGTCACTTGGGATGCTAACTTCAGTGATGCAGCAAACCTTTTCTAGATCCGTCATTATTATATCTGGTTTGCCGGCACTAACAGTTGTATCTATACGTACCTGTTGGTCTTTTACAATAACGTTAAGTGATCTTGAGATGTCACTGGCAGTGGTAAAAGTTCATTTGTTACCGGGGTGAGATACAGTTGTGGCTTTACACATATGTCAGTGGATGCATGAATACACTTTATGATGTCCGGAAGGGGAGCTGGAGACCATTCAAAAGAAAAGACGAGGAAATATATCCACATAATGCCAAAGTTGAAGATGTGGATAACATTAAACGTTTTCCTTCATGTGCCAATTGATGTGGTGAAATAAGTAAATTCATTGTTAATTGTTGTTATGATGTCTTATTATTATAATTATTATTATAGGGACACTACAACCCATATAGAGCCTTGGTCTCTTCAGCAATCCGTCTCACACCACTTCCTTATCATCCTGCAGCCTCTCATGTGATTCTCCACGTTACCAATGTCTATGTGGGTCGTCCTCTCTCCTTCTTAACTCCCAGACCTTCCAGGCAGTTGAATGATCCAATTTTTACCCATTCTCGCCATGTGTCCCAAACATTAATGATCTCTATTAAATTGTGCAAACCAAATTTAGTTGCTGGTAGAGTTGGTACAATTCATCATTTATCTTCTTCGAGATATATCATCCCACCGTATGGTCGTGAATTTTACTCAAACATTTTCTTTCCCACATGCTTACAATAAATTGGTGTTTGGTTATTAAATCCCACGCCTCAATGAAGCACTACAGTTGTTATCATGGTCTGGTTTACCATAATTTTCATTTTAGGAGAAATATCTTTGGCTTTTAAAGCAGTGTTGAGAGCAAAGCTACATATATACCTTGACATTACCCTAAATTTTATCTCCTCACTCTGTTCATATTTTCAGTAACCATTTCACTTCGACGTTTTAATTTCTTCACTCTCTCTAAATTCCTCCCCTCCCATTTAACAACCTTTATGACAGGTTTTCTAGTTATTATTACGTGTTTCGTTTTGGTGTGGTTGTTTCTAGCCCCATGTCTGTCTCTGTGAAGGAAATATCTAAATGGTGTCGTGAAGTCTTGCTAACATGATATCTGCTTAGGTACTACGATGTGGGTGAAGCCTATAAAAATTTGTTCCTCGGGTATTACAAGTTATGGTTCTTATTACTTTTTCTGGAGTTATAGTAAATGAAACAGGCCATATTCTTCGCAATGAATACCGTTTCCTCTGCCTTTCATTCCACCTCAACTTTCACTCATCATCATTTACCCCTCACCTCATTCCACATCGACCATAAGACTAACTTCCACATCTACTCAGCCTGTTGTAAAATGAGTACCGGGTCTAACCCGGGGTTGAACTCTCCGGAGCGAAATGTTAGTCACATCTCCTCCTCCTTGTGCCGAGGCCTAGCATTTGCAGAGCTCTACCCTCCATGAATACCCCATATGCCCCATGGGCATAACTTAGGATCTGTTGAGGAACAGTTTGACTACATAATAAGAATACCTGGGAAAAGAAATTAGCTTTGTGAATTTTCCCGACATTGCGAGAGAGTGCGTAATTCATCTCATTTTTTGTGTGTAATTCCCTCTATTGGTTGATTTTTCGCACGTAAATCATGAGGTTTCCAAAAATGTTACTTTTTTAAGCATTCTATATTTGTAACGGCGTAAAACTTAAAAATAGTCCCATGAGCTCTCCAACATGTTTCTTGCCATATCTAGCAAAAGCGCTATGTTTTCAGGCGATAAATGTACAAAATATAGTTCGTTTTCTATGGGTCAGTCTATAATAAGAATAGGAGTTAACGTGGTTCAGTGGATTGAACGCTAAGCTGCCGGCTGATGGTTCTCGATGGGATGTGGGATTTTTCATCACACCTCAACGTCCAGACTAACTCCGAGATCTACTCAGCCTGCTCTAAAAAAGAGTACCTGGTCTATCCCGAAGTCTAACTGGCAAGAAAGAGTTGTTAACCACATCTCCTCCTCCATGTGCCGAGACCTAGTAGTTACTCAGCTCTGCCCTCCTTGAATACCCCATATACCCCATGGGCATATCTTACAATCCGTTGAAGGACAGTCAGAAGAATAACTGATGTTTCGAAAAATATGAAAGTTACTTTGCTTTGTGATCAAGTGGGGAAAAATGTCTTTGTAACAGGCAGACACCTGTACTTTACAGATTGCCCACAGAACATGCGCAATGCAATCAACTTGACATAAAAAGATATACTATGTTATATTCTAATCAGTACCCGTTGAACAGGGTTTCACAGAGGAAAGAGTTTATCCAGGAATTCGAAAGAATATATTTGACAAAAGGTAGAGAACAGTTAACTCCTTAGTGATAAATAAACAACATAACAACATAAGTTATCGATCGTGGAGGAATCGATGAACGAGAGATTCAAAATTATCCTCCTACACACTCCTCTAATTTTGATATAATTCGCAATTTAAGATGGAAACTTTTAAATTCATGCAACCATTTTGGGCAACAGTCTTCCAAATTTGGCAGCAGTCAAGGGCTTGGTCAGAAGACCAGCGATTTGTTCTGAGGTCGGGCAATAGTTAAAGGTAATGAGACCTTCATCAACCTTTTCCTTCGTGTAGTGAAACCGCACGTCAATGTGTTTGCTTCGACAATTCATTACACCTCTGTTGGCGAAATCAATGGCACTTTGATTGTCAATGTTTAGCTCAGCTGAAATCTTCAGCAGGGTGAGCTCTTCCAGAAAGCTCTTCAGATAGATGAGTGATTTGGAAGCTTCCGTAGCAGCTATAAACTCAGCTTCGGTTGAAGAGGTACCTACTATGGACTGTAGTCTGGATGACCAGCTAATGGGACCACCATTGAAGAATATTATAAAACCTGTGGTACTTTTTCTGGTCTTTTCATTTCCAGCGTAGTCCGAATCGCAGAAACCTTGCAGACGAATACTTTCTTCTTTCTTCAAATAGGAGATTCCCAAATTTTTGGTCGCCTTCACGCACTTGATACTTCTCTTGAGGTTTACGACGTCCGATTGGGTTGGTTTTTCGACGTGTCGCCCATTCATGCCAGCTGCTAGGGCAATATCAGGTCGTGTTTTCGTTGAAAGGTATAGTGAACTGCCAACTACCTCCCTAAAGGTCACGTTCTTTTGGTTTGAGGTTGAATCATGTTTCTGTCCAACAGCTAGAGGGGTTGGCATTCGACAGATTGTACCGTTCCGCAACTTGTAAGGTTCCTGGGAAAGCTTCAAGTTTTCCTCTCCTTCCGAAAATTGGACCCCCAAGTAGGTCGTGAGGTTTTCATTTATGGTAACCTTGAATTCAGATGCAAGTTCTTTCAAGAACTGAGTCATCTTAGTATTTGATCCTTTGAGAAATCCATCGTCAACGTGGATCGACGAAATCATGGATCTGTCATGGTTGACAAATACGCACTGCTCCGTTTTGAGCTGTATGAGCCCATGTTTTTTTAGAAAATCCATGAGGCGCTAATTCCACATGGCTGGGGCTTGGTTCAAGCCGTATAAGACCTTCCGGAGCTTGCAGATATTTCCATCCTTGTTGTAGCCCTGAGGCAGGCTCATATAAATGTCTTCTTGGATATTGCCATATAGAAAAGCAGTTCGGACGTCGAAGCTCATGCGTTTGAACTTCTTCATGGCGGAAAATGCGATGACTGCTCTTAAGGCGTNGCTGAATATTTCGTGATAGTCAATGCCCTCGCGTTGTTGGCAGCCACGCACAACTACACGCGCTTTGTAACGGCCATCATTCTTGACCTTAAAAACCCAACGTCTAGTAAGAATTTTGCCTGTAGTTGCAGCTGATTTGTCCACAAGTTTCCACGTCGAGTTTTCCTCCAATGCAGCCATCTCTTCGTTGATGGCCTCCATCCACTTGTCATTGTCATTGCCGAATATTGCTTCTTGAAAAGTGAGCAGACTGACATCTGTGGAGAGATCATAGTCGTGAAACTTCTTAGGTCTTCTTACGATGACCTCGTCCCAATGGCTCTTCAGCTTCTTGTTGAGGTACACCATCAGCTTGTTCAGTTGCTGCCTCTGTAGACTGAGCATGAGGCGTGGCAAATCTTTCATCCTCGTCAGAAGAAACTTCATCGTTTTCGTCAGTTCTGCTCGCGTTATCTGATCTAGAGGCAGTCTCGTCTCCAAACCCTTAATCAGCTTCATCGAGTCCCACATCACAAAACGAATTCTTACCAAAAATTAACATTCGGTCATTGACACTGTTAGGAACGTTCTCGGGAGAATTTCGCATTTTGTCAGAGAAGACAACATCTCGAGAAATGATTATTTTCTGCGCTGATTCATCCCACAGTCTAAACCCATCTGGCGCATATCCGACGAAAATACACTTGATTGATCGTGTATCGAGTTTTTTTATATGTAAGCTTTTTAACGTAAGCTACTGAACCAAAGATTTTCAGTCGAGAAAGATCGGGTTTCTTGTCAAACCATTTTTCAGCAGGAGTGGCATTTTTCAATGCTTTGGTTGGGCTCCTGTTTAGTAAAAAAGTGGCGCTAAATAAGGCTTCACCCCAAAATGTGGAGTCCAGAGTCAAAAAGGAATGCTCTTGTTTTCTCCATCAACGATCTGTTGAGTCGCTCCGCAGAACCTTTCAACTGAGGAGTATGGGGGATGGTATAATCCACTTCAATACCTTTTTCCGCACACCAGTTCCTGAAATATACTCGCCTCCATTGTCACAGCGAAGCTTGTGAAGTTTCAGGTTCCACTTGTTTTGAGCCCGTGCGATGTACTCCTGTAGAGCTTTGGGAGCATCACTTTTCCTGTTCAACAAGTAAACAGATATATAGTGCGTGTAATCATCCAAACACGTAATGAAGTATTTGTTTTGGTCCCATGTCATAGTTTCAACTTCTACGAGGTCAGTGTGAACTATTTGTAGAGGTCAGGTGGCTCGAGTACCGTCATTTTTGAATGGTTTGCGTGCTTGCTTTGCGTCCTGGCAGATCTCGCACACATCTAAGCTGCCTTTGTGGAGAGCGAACCCCTCAGAAAGCTTTGTCAATGCTACCATATTCTTATGACTTAGGTGACCTAATTTTCTGTGCCACTCTTGAAGAGAGCCAGATACAATCAAGTTGGCGAACTGACGTCTTAATGGGTTTATTTCAACCAGGTACAGGCCTGAATTGTCTTTCTTACCAGTCAGAATGACATTCTCATTTTTTGTGATTGTGACATGGTCATTTTCAAATTTGATTTCACCACCAATTTGTGTAATGGCCCAAGCGCTTAAAAGGTTCCGCTTAAGACCAGGTAGATAGAGAACATTAGTGAGAGTACACTCAGCTGCCTCAACTTGACCTAATGCCTCAGCCTTCATAGATTGTCCTTTTTTGGCAGTATGCACAAGCGTCTCAGTAATGAAAGGTTTAGTTAGCAAATTTTTGTCATATGACATATGCGAAGTTAATCCTGAGTCCAAAATCCATTTGTTGTCAGATTTTGAATTTGTGTTACGCTCACGGGTGCACAAACTTTCCTCGACAGTCGAAGTGTATGTTAGAAAACTGACATTCTGATTTTGGTTTGAATCGTTGTTTCGAGATTGATAAGCCTTTTTGAAGCGACAAAACCGTTCTTCATGATTGGTCTTACCACAAAATCCA